>JAHMML010000069.1:24749-98640 GCA_020341155.1 Eciton burchellii | reverse complement strand
CTCTCTCTCTCTCTCTCTCTCTCTCTCTCTCTCTCTCTCTCTCTCTCTCTCTCTCTCTCTCTCTCTTTTGCTCAAGAGGAGCGAAAGTCGCGACGACAGAAGCGATTGGCATTGGAAGGATTTAGAGTAAAAGTGGACCAACTTAGTAATTTTCTAATTCTAGTTTCTTTCGAGATGATACCGTGCATAGAACCATCGCGTGGTTTGCTTTACTTCATCGGGATACTAGCGCTCTATTAGTATCTTCCGGCACTAGCAGTAATATCGACATCACTAGTAGCACGCACAAATACGCCACGTAAATATCAGTGTTGGTGCTTGCTAATAGCTGTATCATGCCTTGAGAAGATTATCACCTCGTTGCTGAAGTACTGACACTTTCTGATAATGTACCTTACCGATCTTTATCGGTAGCGAGCTGAATACGCGCTAGGGCTGAATACTCGCTGGTGTTTATCTTGCCGATACTTTACTGGAGTACCTTTTACTCTTCGCTAATGTTTGCAGAGATCAATCACGTACGCTAACGTGGATCAAGCGTACTACTCGCGGAGTGAAACCTTAGTCAGCACATCTCTCTCTCTCTCTTTCTCTCTCTCTCTCTCTCTCTCTCTCTCTCTCTCTCTCTATCTTTCACTTTCTTCTCCCCTGTCTCCTGTCCCTTTCTCGTCTCTACGTCACCATCAGCGAATAGAATGAGCGAGTTTTCACACTTTTCCCACCTGTAAGAAGTATACTTGGTCTACGACGCGTCATTGAGTCTAGAATCCAAGTACTTTACTAACCGCCGGACTAGTGTCAGCGGCGAGGTCAAATGTCACCGTAGAAATGATGCGCTTGGTCCAATTCTGCTCTGAACTTTTCGCATATAACTGCAAGCTCCGCCTCATCGACGATCTTCACTTACGAAAGAGATTAGGACGTGCTACGTATGACAGAGAGAGACGATCGGCATTGTATTCCCTAGAAAACAATTTTGCGATTAAGATTATGAGGACACGGTTCCTGCATAGGCAGCGAGAATACACGCGGGTTGTACCGCGACGTCTCGTTCTGCTGCAGAACCGTTCTCGGAATTATGTTTAAGATAGCAAACTGTTATGAGAGAGACCAGGTCGTCCCAGGCCACGCGAATGTCAATGTTCATATTATAATGTCAAATGGTGTCCGAAGCTGAACACCCGAACTCCGCGAGAACTCACCCGAGAAAGTTGAGAACCAGGCGGGACCGTTCCCTTGCTTGAAAGGGATGAGATACTCATGAGGAAAGATCAATCCGCAAATGCCAACCGATCGCGCATCGATTGGCGCGAATCATTTAACTTATTGAATCGGAAAACTCGAAAGAAACGAAATAAAAAGTTCCTAGCCGATGTGACAACGGTAAACGGATCCTTTCCGCTTGTGTCGTTCCATCTTGATTTAATGGAACTGCAAAGTGTTTCGCTAACTCTTCCTCTGACGAGTAATCGAGTAATCCGAAATTAAATTCAAAAGTTAGCCGGTGGCGTTGATGGATCGCGTGGCCTACGACGACTAGTTTCGGGTTAATTATTTAGCTGTATTGGGACAGCGGGCGAAGGAACAGCACGTTGTATGTGAGTTTTATACCGTATAAGCGAAACATACAAACTGCTCGCCAGTAGACGTACATACACGTGTATATATGTATTGTTATGTTATTGCCTAATAGCTACGAAATAGAATGTTATGAAAATTATCATCCGTCATTCCTCTCTCTCTCTCTCTCTCTCTCTCTCTCTCTCTCTCTCTCTCTCTCTCTCTCTCTCTCTCTCTCTCTCTCTCTCTCTCTCTCTCTCTCTCTCTCTCTCTCTCTCTCTTCTTTTATAGTACCCTAAAAAATAACGTACATATGTCCAAGTCTATACGATGCACTGTTCTTGTTTATGATACTTTATCATCATATATCATATGTTACGTTGTATTTTTTAAATTGAAGCCCGAGGCGATCAAGATCGAAGGAAACGGTCTTGCATTGAACGAGATAAGTAGAGTGGATCATGCCTTCAAATCGTCTCTCAAATATGCGCGAGAAAGTAATGAGCATTCCTCCGCACACGGAAATCTCCTTGTAAAAAAATGGAGACACGCATGCATATATATATATATATATATATATATATATATATATATATATTTGTATATGTCTATTGAAGAAATCTGCTTGCGCAAATGGGAGACAAAGATCGCTTCTCGGATAATTACCCCTCGTTTGTCACGCCATAGCTTCGCACGCGGCAAAGTTACTAATTGTTCTCTGAAAAGAGCCGATCGATGTCAAAACGATTCTATTGTGTCCAGGGACAATGGTATCACTCACGAAGGCACACCGGCATCGGGTCTTAATCTGAAGACATTATTACTCGACGGATCGATCAATATGTCATATTAACTTCTTGATAAATAATCATTGACAATCGATGCAGTCGGTGCAGTTATCGGTGCGTTTCTATTTTATTTAACAATTTTCTTCGTCTTGTCGACACATCGCTCCTTAACTCTTCTTGATGTTGACGTCGATTGATATCGCAGCCGCTAATTCTCTTCTGAGTTATATACAAACACCTCGCGTTGCAACGATGCTCGCGATGGCACACGAAGGAGAGGGTGGGGGTGGAGAAGTTCCACATTTCCACATCGATCGGGCCAGATGAATTCGCAATGGACCCTATCCTGATTACTGAGAAGAAGAAGAAAAAGAAGACCTTCAGCCAGTGGACTCGTGCAATCTAAATCGGATATACGTGGCATATACGTGGTTCCATTCTACCCTAGGTGTTATTAAATTACGTCATTGTCCCGCCACAAAACGCGGCCATCGCTTCCGAATCGGTCCGGATAAATAAGAAATCATATCCGATATCAGCGGTTATCACGTCAACACGAGTGATCACCATATCATCGTTAAAGAGTTTTCCATGTCGCGTTTCATCAGATGCACGCGATCTGATGATAATCTCGCGGCTTTGATCTGGCCGCTGCTATCGCTATCAAGAAGCTAACGATATTATTCGTAGCCGTGTTAATTGTCGTTTCGTTTCAACGTTGACGACGTTTTGTAATCGTGAAGGAGGAGAACGAAGACGGATAAACTCCCATGAGCTTCGCGCGCAAGTTAATCAAGCGAGTGGCATATTGCTGCTATCGTTGAATATTATTCGTAGAAATTCATACCTGGATATTTGTTCCCGATAATACAATACTTTGCATCGTTGCATGGTTGCTTTGCATCGTTATCGGGATGCGCGATATCCCGACAATAAATTTCCAATTACGATCTTAAGTAATCGCGAATCACTGTCGGCGATTTTACGCGCATCGAATTAATAACAGCGATACGCTAATAAAGGTCGAGATAAGCCAGGATCGTGCAGACAAGCAACAAAGCAATTATTTCAGTACGAAAAAAGTTCATTCGTTCGTGTTCTTAATGAAGTTATCATGGAAACCGGAAAAAGTGACAGAGATTACTCGGAATGCATCGAGTGATAACCTTGTCGATGAACATAACTATATCGCTATTGTTGCGCACAACAAATCAATTTTAAATTCAACCATAAATCGATTCCTCACATCGTTTATATATCATACTTATCGTTTATATATTTTTATCGGAGGCGCCTTAAGGTTCCGATCGCGTTACCGCACGAAAACACGACAATGCACGTAAAGCTTTCTTTACGAGCGATTAAAGGCTCGAAGCGCGTCCGGCCATTTGGATGATACATAAATCTGATAGAAGCAAACGGCTCCGTGGAAGCCACTATCGAAAGAATTAACGCGCAGAAATGAAAACCAAATATACGATGCGGTCGCGATCGTTGAACCAGCTGCTATCCGCGTAACTGCAGGCGTTTATTGCTGGGTCGACAGGCGAGAAAACACAGATACGATGTTTTCGCGCTGCCGAAACAGATAAAAGATGAATTAACCCTTGACGTTTCGCATTTTCGATCCAGCTGCCGTGTTATTTTTCCGATGAACTTTGTTGCGTATCAGAAAAGCTAGGAATATCACGCGATACACAAGCAATGTACGTATAAATAAAGGCGATTAAAAGAAAGGCGTAACTTAATAAATTTATTATAGATCGCAGATAAATAAGTTTATCAAATAACAAACGGTATTAATATATTCTATAAAAAATGGATTTAAATTATATTTTAAAAAAAAGCTATATATATATATATAATTGGAAATAATTTATAATATATATATACAGGATTATTTTCCTATGTGTTATAATATAGGAAAATGATTATTACATTAAGTATATAATATATATTATATATTATATAATTATTATATGCATATATATAATTATTATTTTCTTGTATATTATAATATAAGAAAATAATTTATAATATATAAATAAAAATTTATATCAATATATGAAATATCAAGAACAGTTCTAATTTGTTTCTCTCTCTCTCTCTCTCTCTCTCTCTCTCTCTCTCGTTTCTCGCTACATCGCTCTCTCAAACCGTAACAATGCTCTCTAATACTCTCCAATAGCAGATAATTTTTATTTGGACATGTAAACACAATGTATCAGTTTTTCACGAAATTTAAGTATCCCTACTCTAAATCTTACATCAGTTTCAAGAACAGCAGGCGGGGCGACATTGATAACACGGCTATCTATGTCCCAGTGGACATTTTACGGCGCCATTTTTTCGTCATTAACGAGAAGATATCAGAGACGAAACGGTTGGAAAATATTTAAATCAATCACGATTAGTGTGCGCCAGTGCGAAAAATAGCCATCAAGCGGGACTTGAGTGATGCGGATTCTATGCGAAACGTCGTTTCAGGTGAGTATTTCCAAAAAGGGAAGATTCAGTTATTCCATCCTAACATTTATTTCAATTCCGTTCTTGTCTAAACGTTGGTCCATGTTGATGTTAATTATGTTTCCTTTTCCTTCTGTTCTTCTGGATTCCTACTCTCTCGAATCCCCGCAGGTCGCGGAATCGGGCACTTCGTTGATATAAAAGTTCGCGCATTCTTACGGATTCTTTGAGACCGATCGATATTCCGGTCGATGCTCCGACGAGTGTCAAAATAATTGAGCATCGTTGCTGAAGAGTCCCGCCCGCGCTTGTCTGCGCTTGTATCAATTTTTAGATCAGTTTTTGCGCTTCCGTGTTAGTGATAAATTTATCGCTTAGCGATAAATAGTCAAATAATGGCCAAAGTGCACTCGGAATTGATCACAAATAAGATATGTTTCGGTCAACGCATCAAAATACGAGACAGAAACTTGAAAATAACTGAACCAGCTCTTGAATCTCAAGAACGAGGAACATGATCTTATAAAAGAATAATGCAGAGATCGAACTTAGCCTTTGCAATGTCTTTGAAAGCAGAATGAGACACTTGCCTTTTTTCATTTCCGTCAACGAAGACTCAGATTCAGGTAGATCGCGACGGAACGCTACTAATGCTAAAATAACTTTAAAATGCCTTTAATCAAAAGATCATCTAATCAGTCAAATTTTTAATGTCAGATACGGGCACAACATCGAGACGTTATCGCATATGTTATACAATTATTACAAGTATATCCGTTACGCTGTTGAAGCTCCGTTTTAGCTGAAGACTGCGGGATTATCGCGACAACGTCGATAATCGTGAAAAACCTCCCGTAAGAAGCTGCAAACAATTCAGTTCCACTGTAAACTCGATGCACGATGCTAGCGTTGGCCTACCACGTCGCATTAATATGCACTCTAGGATTTTTGCTAAATGGGGTGAATAACGCGGAGCTTTCAGATAAGGAATGGTGGGAAACTACTTTGGTTTATCAGATCTGGCCCAGAGGATTCCAGGACAGCGATGGCGACGGCGAGGGTGATCTGAAAGGTGAATCCTTCTAGCGCTGGACCGGTTAATGTTAATCTCCGTGCTATGCAGGAAGTCCGAATCGAAGCGAGCGTTTCATTCGCGAATTTGCATTGATGTTCTCGCTGATAATATCCGTCCACAGGTATCATTAGTCGGCTTGATTACCTCAAGGACCTCGGGATTGAAACGATTTGCTTAAATCCTATTTACCTTTCGCCATTGATCGATTCGGGATATGACGTTTCCAATTATACGGAGATACATCCTCTCTTCGGGGATTTGAATGACTTTGGCAATCTGGTGCGAGAAACGCATAAACGAGGTACAATAGCGGTACATAGTGTCACTACATGTCGCGATGTACAATGCTGGAAGTTCAGAATGCCTTCAATCTTTTGGCCACGTGGTCTTTCCTCATCTATAATTACAATTATTATATATATATATATATATATATATATATATATATATATATTTCTATTTCTTCGATATTTTATTTTATACTTCAATGTTTCCGTTATACATAATATAATTTACGATTATAATTTACGACGTCGCTTTCTTTTGATGTCTTTTATTCTTTTCTTTAGTTTTCTTTCTTTTATATTTTGTCTCTTCTTCATAATTTATTTAATTTATCCTACAATTTATTGCACAAGTAATCCACACAACTGAACTGGATGGCATTGCATCGCAATAGTTTATTCTCCGTGGATTTATAATCCTGCTTTTTTTAGGGCTAAAAATCATTTTGGACATTATTCCGAATCATTCCAGCGACAAGCATAAATGGTTTGAATTATCGACGAAATATGTCGAACCATATACTGATTATTACGTTTGGTCTAATGGCAGCATTGCTGATGACGGCAGTAAAATTCCACCGAATAACTGGGTACAGAGAATTGATGAAATCTAGTTTAATCGTAATAAATTTTCCCGAATGCCATTATTAATGTCTAGTTTACATAGACATTAGCAGAGAGACATTTAACAATTCAAAGCTCTATCTTTCATCTAAAGCCATTCTCATTTAGATAAGCATATACAACGAAGACGAAGGATCTGCATGGACATGGCACGAAGGGAGACAACAGTGGTACTATCATAAATTTCACTCTTCTCAGCCGGATCTTAATCTGAGAAACGAGAAAGTCGTCGAGGAATTAACGGTAACATGTAGATTAAAGTATTAATGAAGCTAGATTAGATTATCATTAGATAATCGATGCGGATCAGATGATTCTATTGCAAATCGAAACTCAAGTTTCGACGCGGTTCTAAAAGAACTTTTGCTCTTCCCAGCAAGATGGAAATAATAATTAATCCTTTCGCAAGCAGAACGTGCTGGACTTTTGGATGGACAGAGGTGTCGATGGCTTTCGGATTACCGCGGTCCCATACTTCATCGAGGATGAAGCTTTACGAGACGAACCTATCGCGGGAAATCATACTTTCGGTCTTGCCGAAAGCACTGCTCTTCTTTATCTGTTTCGCGAATACATCAACGAATGGGTATCGAGGAACAACGCCACGTCAAAGTACGTTTTTCAAGCTCTTCGTCTCTTATTGTTAATATATTCTACGATATTATTGTTAATATATTATAATATACACATACATGTATATATAATCTTGCGATACATTTGGACTGATGTATACAATTTAATAATATTAGGCTGTTAATCGCGGAATCGTACGACTCTGACGACAATTTGATTAAATATTATGGCAATGGTACGCGCAATGGAATTCCGCCATTCAATTTTAAATTTATCACGCATATTCGTAACAGCAGCGGCGCTGATTACATCAAACATATTTTGGAAGAATGGCTCAAACTTTTGCCGAAAAATGCCGGCACCAACTGGGTGGTAATTAAATCCTGTGCTTAATTAATCTTGCTCAAGCTGAGAAAGAATTTTAAACTGTTGCTTGTTTGTAATTATAAGGTAAACTACTAAAAAAAAAGTAAAGTTCCTTAAAGAAGAAAATAATATGCGATAAAAATTATAATTCGTGAATCATCAATTAAAAATTATACATATTATACATATATACATATATACATAATTATACATATATACATATATATTTATTTGTTATATATTGCCTTATGTGTTCATTTTATTTACGTAATTATTCTTGCTCTTAAAGCTTTCAAATCCTGACAATTCAAGAGCAGCTTCGAGGATCGGACTCAACCGAGTCGACGGTCTTCATATGCTTAGCCTCCTTCTGCCTGGACAAGCGTACACATATTACGGTGAAGAAATAGCTATGTTAGATGTCAAAGTATTATGGAACAGGACAATCGATCCTATGGGATGTGCCAAAGGCAAAGAAAAGTACGAATATTTCTCGAGAGACCCAGCGAGGACTCCCATGCAATGGAATTCCGGGATTTCGGCTGGTTTCTCGACAAATCAGACCACATATCTGCCGGTCCATTCTGATTACATCAACAAAAATGTGGAAATACAATCAAATAGAAAAAGAAGCAACTTGAAGACCTATAAAGAGCTGGCCGCTTTGAGGAAAGAACCGATTTTCATGAATGGGGATTACGAATTCACGAATTTGAATAACAATCGTGTATTGGTGCTGAAAAGGTCGGCATTTGAGAAGCATTCGGTAGCAGTATATTACACGCTCTGATTTTAAGAGATTTACACTAGAATCTATAGAATCTATAGAAAAAGTGCAATTTTGCAAGCAATTAATCGATTATCCATCTATTGATAATTATAGATTCTTAAAAGATCATCCATCGGTGTACATTATCGTGATCAATCTGGGTTTACGGCAAGAGAAAATTGATCTAGCTTCGAGATATCCTTATTTGAAGAACACTCTGGAGATTGTCGTGGCTTCTAGCAACGCGCTTTATGTCAAGTAAGTTTCATCGTTTAAAAGATATTGCTGAATAATCCTTTTTATAAATTTTGGAACTGTCTTTTAAAATGAGAAGGATGCGTATTTCAAAGAATATATAATTTCTCTGTTAACATCACGCGATATGATATAATTTAGTTTTATATCACTTATAAAAAGAGTTGTTAAGAAATATCATTATTTTTTCATTTCATACATTCCATTTTCAGAGGTATTGTTCGGCAGGATAATTTTATATTAACGGCGAATGCTGCGCTTGTATTGAAGGGTGAAGAAGAAACAAGAGACATCACTAATACGAGCACAAGTATGTACTCTTCGCTTTATCACTATTATAGATTTATCATAAGTATCTCTTCAAGAGAAAAGTAGAATCAACTTCAGTAGAATCAACACTATCATTTATACTTGTTATCGTAAATACTGTAATATCATTTTAGCGATAGAAGCTGGCAGTAGTAAAGTTAGCAATAATTCTACTCAAGCTACAACCCTATCTATAAGCGAGACAACGAATACTCCTGCAAATAGAACCTCCCAAAGCACGGAAAGAACCACAAAATCAGCGAGCACGACGAAACCTGACAATAATGCAGCAGATAATCTCGCAGCATCCGCGGTCCGACTAGTAATAAGCTTTGTTGTAGCTGTGATAGCATTGTAGCTTAGAGATAGTTTAAAGATAGAAAACATTTGGATACAATAAAAAGAGATAGAATGATAAGCGCGAAGCGATTAGTTTTCTCAAGACGTTGCCCCAATAATCAAATATACAGTCTTGACTCATCTCTATTCACTTTTGCTTCAGCTTTTGCTTACATGTTGGAATAGACTAGATTCTTAGGGAAAGATATTGTCCCTTTTCATGCAAATGTATGTTTAATAAATTCTAAAACCGCACGTCCGCTCAAACAAAGTGCTATTATTACCAGCGACACTTCAGCGGCTTGGAAATCTCTAGGTAGCAAGGTGATTCGGATTGGAGAGAATTAAGAGAATCATCTGGTGTTGATAATAGTGAAGCGGAGATCGCTTTAAATGGTGACTCATGTGGAGCTAAGAAAAGCATAAGCAGATGTCCACGGATGATCAGCAGGTGCGCATACCAACGAACGAACTTGTAATAATAATGATGTCTACGCGGAGCATTAGGCGCGATGATCTATTCCGCACGAAGGCATCGATCGCTCAACATCCATCGTGCTTGTTTACATTCACCGAACTGAACGAGCGAAGAAAGAGATTGTGCGGTTGAAGTTACAAACTTCATGGTATAAAGTGTCGGTAACAGTTCATCAATATCGACCACTGCAAAACATAAAGATCGCATAAGGCATCTCCAAGATTTTACACGCGGACGATAAGACATCCCTCTGAACTTGATACATTTTTTTCTTGGAAGATCTGTTTATAGTTTCTTCTGGTCGAATGATCGGCCTTGGTCGCAATGATGTGCATGAAGAACGTTATCACGAAGAATTGATCCTGATCTTTCGAGCCAAACGATTTGTTGAGTCGCACGCAACCAGCACGTTCTTCCAATTAAATAAGGACAAACGCCAAATGATTGAATGACAATGATCGCACGTAATACGCTGATAATATGTACTCGCTTGGACTTGCGTCTATCTGTCGCCATATATTGTTCTATATATTATATCGTGCTATATCGTTACGCGATGCGTCATAAATACGCGTTAAATATGTAGATTGTCGCGAAAACAATTCTCTCTTCCTCTCTCTTCCTGTCTCTTACGGCTTAAAACTTCCGGCAAAACAATAATCTTCTTTTGTGTCATGACAGATTCGTGAATATCAGAAGAAAGGAGGAATGCAAAGGTTCGAGTAAAAATATCAAGGTATTCCGCTCTTCGGTACATTTGATCATTGTGAGTTACAACAAGAAAAAGGATACACATGGAGTTTTCAGAAAAATATATTTTTGCTCAGAAGAAGCCAATGTATGACACCATTCCGCTAATTATCTTTGACAAAGTGGAAAAAAAACACTTGAAAAGTTTGTAAAACTTCTTATCGTCTGATTAAATCTCTTTTTGTTTCGCAGAATCAATTAAAACGAGCGATTTGAAGTTATCATGATTTCCTGATTTGCAAGAACGATAATAACATCAAGTATTAAGATATATAAATTTCTTGCATATATGTATACTCTTTTTAACTTTATGATAGCATGTGTGACATAGCAAGATCAATTTACAATCTTACAAAAATATATATGTTTGCAAATAGGTATTAGAAAATAGGCCTCAAGATAAGTGCACAAAAATATATCACAATTCTGTTTGTTTCAGTTGATGCGGAGGATCTAAAATATTATGTTCCTGGCCCATTTTGGATGAAATTTCGCTTATTATTATTTTGGATGCTATGGGCTATGTTGATAATAGCGATGATGATTTGCCTTCTCACGTATTTTTGTTTCATACCTTTTCTCGTATCTCAAGTATGCTATACAAACATACAAGAGGACGTATAAAGTGATAGGTATCAAGAATTGATATTTATAAAAAAAAAGTATTTGTATATGTAGAATATACAAATGTAAATATACTTTTTATGTAAACATATATATATATATATATATATATATATATATATGTATATATCGTAAAATCATTTTGTATTATAATCTTAAATGAATTCGCTTCACATCCGATACTGATGTAATAATTTATGCAAATTGCTTCTCTTTTTTAGTCAATTGTGTTTTAATTGGCTCACTCTTGAGATGCAAAATAATAAAGTTTTTATTCTTTCTTTTAATTTTAATATTTTGTTTTAGTAAATACATCTAATGAATAAATATCTCATCAAACGACAACGGAGCGATTATCTTAAAGTAGGAACACTGCATACTTTTACTTCAATAAGTAATGTTAACAGATTATAAATCGCGAGAAATCTTCAGTGATAATTCTTAGATGGTGAATATATCGAAATGTAAGAAAAATCTTTAAAGTGTCCTTATATTTTTCCATTAAATAAATGATATCTAATAGTAGCTTCTTACCACAATGGATATGAAAGAAAATCTAAAAACTGTATGATATTCGCACGCTTAACTCGGAGATTAGCGATTATTAATGTATAAAAATATGTGTCCGATACTTCTTATATATAATTCTGAAATGTAAAAAAAGATTAAAGAGAAAAGGAAGTTAATATAAAAGATTGAAATATTTCTTTCGAATTAATGTAGCAAAAAAACTAATTTTTAAATCTTCAGAATATAAAATTTATGGTTATACAATAGAACAATAAAATGATCAACAATAAAATGATAAAATTCAATTTATTTTCAACGTAGTTTATTATCAATATAATGTAGTATAATGTAACGAACAAGGAACAATATATCTGAAAAATGAAAAGATTTATCAATAAAAGTAAAATTTCTTATTTTTCTACTATTAGCTATATATAGATAGTTGTACAGTGAATTTCCAATTCTAATATTTTACAATATTTACAATATTAGATTGCATTCTTCGCGAAATAATTATATATTTTTTTTAAATTTTTGTTTCAAATAGTTTATACACTTGTTATAATCGTATACAGAACCTAGAAACTTTATAAAATTAATGTATTCTTACAAATTAAAAATCTACCTACTTACAAATCTACTCCTATTATAAGAATTTCTCATTAATTACATATAATTTTATAAGTTATATAAATATCGCATAATATAATTATATTGCAAAATGTACAAATTATAAAAATCGATACAATAACATGCACGATAACATTTATATATATATTAATAAAACAAGACAAAATTTAATTTACAAAAAGAATATTCTTATCTTAGAAAATAATCTTTTTCAAGTTTTTCATTCTGCCCGAAAAGATCTTCACAAATGCAATAGAATCTGGAAAGGATTTAAGCTTCCTGTTTGGTAATCGACTGCGATCGTTTCAGAGTCGATTGCGATTCCCGATTGGATTTTCCCTGAACTAATGTTGTTGAACTCAACATAACGGATATCTGTTCCGGCAAGGGACACGCGATCAACAAAAGATTCTCCGCGTTGTAATATTTATTCAGTATTTGATGCAATTGCGTGAACACGGCGCAAATGTTATTCTTCACCGGTTTAAATAGAATAAACTCAGTTTCTTTATTGGCCAGATACAATTGCATTGACTGCTGTATTTCAGGGCATTTGAACTTGATTATCCTCAACACATCGGCGACTACGACCGCCACTTCTTGCGCATTACCAAGCGCGTTTTCGTGGCTCGAACTTGCGTCGTGCAACTTTTCCTTCTCCAGCAACTTGATAATGGGATTAATCAACAGATGAGTCGCGTGTTGTATCAATCTCTGGCATGTAAACTTCAGTTTTGCATCCACTTGCTTCCTCGAATCAATAAGCTGCTCCTTCATTTGAGGTGCACCTTCCAAAAGAAATTGCAATAACGCGTTATTCGACAAAGTAAAAAGTCTGGAGCTCTTCTCGAGCAAACCAAATGCGGCGGTTTTCACTTTAGAAAAGTCCAAGCTGTATTCTTTGATAGTGAAATCGACCTGAAACGGAGCAATCTGTTCTCTGAGAATTAACAGATGTTTTATCTGAAACAACTCTGCATCCAGGATACTCGCTCTCTTCTCAATCTCTTGCCTGGCATTTTCAATGCTCTGGACACAGAGAGAAATAGCTTCCTGACTCAACGACTGAAATACGGATCTGTCTACGCAGCGATAAAGCCTGGATAAACATACCAGAGTCCTACGTACTGTGGGATACCACATAGCATGCAAGTCTGCTGGGGAGCTCCCCATGTGCGTCTTCTGATAAATGGTATCCATGACTATGTGATTGCGAGAGACTGGTTCCAGAACAGAACTGTCAGAGGAGGATACTGAGAGTTTCTTCATGCGAGTCTGACGGGTCTCTTCTCTGATGGATTCTGCTATGTCTTCCATCATTTTCAGTTTCTCTGGATATGCCAAGTCGCCAGACGAAGGATTGTAGTGTAATACATCGGATTGCAAATACAAATGCGCGCGAAACACCAATCTTTCCTGAACGTCATGCAGTAATTGCAAGCATATATTGCCAAAGCCTTCCAATGGCTCGAAATTATTCTGCACGTACTCATCCAGCATTTCTATTCGCAGGATGCAACAGATTTCGGCTAGCGTCTCAAGATGATTGATGTGTATGATGAAGGGTCTTAGTGCATCGTACAGCGAGGTGCACAAACTTTCCAAATACGCGGTCAATCCACTCGATTGCTTCGAGAAAAATTCATAGAATAACTTGTGTTCGTCTATCGACGCATGTAAAAGCAATGCACAGGAATGCCGCACTAAACTACAATGATCGCCGTTGTATTTCTCCCTTACAGAATTCAGAGATTTTTGTATGCTCGTACCCAATACCAAACCCCGTTGACTCCAATAATATTGGTGGCATTCAAGTAACAGACTATCATATTCCTGCCTCTTGTACGACTTGTTCTCGATCTGCTCGATAATCGGTTTTACTTTTGACAAAATTGTCTGGAATCTGCCATAAAACAGAGCAAGAGCTGCATCTGCATTATCTGGCAAGCTCTCATTGCCCTTTAGATTCAAGATACTCTCTGTAGTCTTAGAAAACAAGTTGAAGATATAATTCTGTATCAATGCAATTGCTTTAGATTGGCAGTGCCTGTAGCGTACCAGATAAATGCCACTCTCGTTGTACGATGAATTGGTCTGCATAAAGTCTATATTTGTATCAATCTTGTCCAGTATACCAAAGAACATTTCACTGTTTACTGACAAAGTAGGCGCATCCAACTTTTCTGTGATCACATCGATCTCTCTAAAGTACTTAACATATTCCGTAATGCTGTCAATGGTCGCATTTAGCTGCTTCTGATCAGAGATGAGCTGTTCACTAGCTTCATACAGAGAAGTGGTTTTGCCGGAGACCTCGGTATACTGTTTATAGAGCGCAGAGAAGTCATCCAAAGCCTGCTCTATTTCGGAACAAACCTCTTGGCATTCAGATCTCCTCGACTTGAGTTCGTCAAGATACAAATTGTATTTCATATCGTACATGGACACGTATCTCTTCTCTAGAGATAAATAGCGTTGCAACAATTCTTGATACCCTTCTATTGGAAGAGAATCTTCTTGGGAATGCTGTTCTTGTATTTTCTCATCGTCTAATGCGTCAATCTGTACGCTCGATGATGGGAAACATGAAGCAACGGCGATTTCCAGGTTTGTTAGGCAGTCCTTTTGACAATCTGTCAATGGGGCTAAGGGATTGTCGCTCTGGTCCCATTGAATGAGGTTATGTGGTATCACTTTCGACTTGGACATATTTTCGCTCCCGATTTGAAAATACCAAAACGTAATCGCACGTATTGTAATAATTCACGTCAACCGAAACATAGCCGGAGATAAAATTAAAATACATGTGTGAGAAAGATCGACGACGAGTTCGTAAACCTCTCACTGTCACAACTGCCACGAGCATCAAGCAACGTAGAGCATTGATATGTATATCATTAGTCAAATACAAAAGACCATAGAAAGACTCGATCCGGATCTTTCCAAAATAATTCTAATTATCTCTCTACGATTTTTTCTCAGTTTTTCTCATAACTAAGCGATTAATTTCGCTGTTCGCATAAAATTTAGGTGCGACAAAGAAAAAACATATTTAATTAGCATCATTTAATTTATCTTGTTGATGAACGTTTGTTAATTCGAAAATCACATTTTACAATGTATTTATTATATTGTTCACTTTTTTTATAAATATTTATTTGTAACGGAATTTTTATTTGCTTTATACATTTACGTCCATTTTTTAATATTATTTTTTATCATAAAGATATTTAATATTAATTCTAATCGGAAATTTGTTGAATAGATGAATGAAATCATTATAAAAGCTAGCTATTATTTTATTATTCTATTTTTTTATTAATCTATTATATTGCTTTGAAAATTTATGCATTTTATAAGCAAAGCAACACTCGTGAGATTTATCATGTTGTCAAGTTTTCAATAATTTATCGATAAATAACCAATAAATTTATATTATTTATAGTTTTTAAAGAAAATGCAAATACAGTCAATCTTAGTTAACAAAAAATGCATGTATTTGCCAATAATCATTGCGATAATCTGTGTATTTAGGCAAGTGAAGTATGCACAAAGCAATTCTCGATAAATTGGATACATAGCCAATCACAGTCATGCGCAACTAATGCTGAAAAATTCTCATTGGCTATATCCGTGTAATAAGCATAAGAATAATAACTCACCTGAATTCTCGCCAGCGAAACAAATCCATCAAATAACGAAATATAATGATGAAATATAATGCACAAGATATTTAACACACTATACGAACGTCTGACACTTCGCGAAATACATATACAATTATTATTATTCGCAATCCAATTTTATACAGCGAATGACCGCGGGAAGAACAAGACTATTCGAAAGCACGCATTCATTGCGACGCATAATTACTATAATTGTTATTCGAAGTTAATCGAGACATCATATGGACGAATGATTATCGATACTATCGATAGATCGAAAGTAATATCTCCATTAACAAGCGGCCGTTCTAGTGGCCTCGTGAGCACGCTGCGTTTTATGACGTCAATCGAAAGGACTATGCGCGTTCGCGAGCGCGAGAGTCGTGTCCGACTTTCCAATATGTCCACGTAGAATCGAATTCCCTCAATCGAGAATTATTCGATGATCATGACTACGTAGCTACGAGGTGAGTGCTTGCCGCCACTACTCGTTTTATACTGTTTGCATATTGGAACATCGAAATTCCGATCGTTCTATTGGAATCTCGAAATTCTTTTGAAGATTTTCCATCTTAGATGAAAGATAATTATTTTTTTCATTAAACTGCTCGCGATTATGCTACTCGCGATTATGGGATTTTAGATATGCTCAACGATGTGTTACGTGTCCATAGAATGAGCGTCGAGATGCCCCAGAAATTTAAATGACTTCTAAACTATGTAAAATAATTTTTTAAATGAGTTTTAATCGATTTTTAATTTTGAATTGTTATATTATTATCGTATTATTTATATTTTTATTATATATCATTTATCATTACGGTTTCCTATGTAGCGTTAAAACAATTATGATTTTAATGTGTGATTATGATGTTTGGTGTGTGATTTATAAAATTATCTCTCTATATCTGTCTTTCTTTTGGAATTGTCATTCCAGAGAGTTATCTGTTAGTTATTGAAATTGTGTATTATATTTCAGAATCTTTTCACCGTCGATGTGACCATGGCTAGTCCACGGACGCGACGAGTATTAGGCGAATTAAAACCAAGAGATGAAAATAATGTATGTTTTATTAAACATAATATATTTATATAATATTGATATATGTATAAATATATAAAAGATATAAAAAATATATATAAAGTTGGAAAAACAAAAATTATCTTGAAAATACAAGTAATAATTTGGGAACATTCTGTTTAATTATTAGTAATATATAATAATAACATAGTATATGACAGATATGTTTCTATTTATATATTAATTTTCATATTTATGTATAAATTAATTTTTTGCTATTAATCTTTATTATAAATCTCATACATACAAATATATTTCGTAGAAATGCTTTGAATGTGGAAGTCACAATCCACAATGGGTATCTGTGACATATGGCATCTGGATTTGCCTAGAATGCTCTGGCAAGCATCGTGGTTTAGGTGTACACTTGTCATTTGTCCGTTCTGTCTCTATGGACAAATGGAAGGATTTAGAGTTAGAGAAAATGAAAGTCGGTGGTAATAGGAATGCTCGTGAATTTTTTGAGAGTCAACCTGATTGGGACGAATCCATGTCCATCTCGCAGCGTTATAATACAAGAGCAGCTGCATTATACAGAGATAAGGTAAAAAAATTATCTGCAAAAAGTGTTATAAACTGTAAGTTTAAATTCAATTATTTAGATCTCATGAATCGTATTTAGTGAATCTAAATTCATAAATCGATTAATATCAATAATTAAATTATTATAAAAATATTATACAAAATTATTATAAAAAGTAAAAATCTTTTATTAGATTGCTACACAGGCACGAGGAGACGCTTGGAGTCCAAGCAGCTCAATAGCAAAAGGTTTTCAAGCATCGACATTTACCGAAAGCAAACAAGAGCACCCATATCAGAGTGACTTGTCGACATCTTATCAAAATATAGACTCAAATAACTTGAGAACACAGACAGAATCTTTCTTTGCAAAAAAGCAGACTGAAAATGCTAATCGTCCAGAGTAAGTTTATCATTATTATTCTTTTACTTTGCATAATTTCTCTTAGAATTCTATTGATTCTCTTTCTTTCTCTCTAAATTTTTTTTCAATTTTATATAATAATTTCATATTATTTTATATTATTGTAGCAATTAATTAGAATAATTATATACATTAATATAATAAAAAAATACTTGTTTTGTAAGATATTTATTCCATTTAATACACAATTTGATTATGAGAAGATATTAATCATTAATCATTTTTCAATATTAATAGAGAATTAATAATTTATATTGAAATAGATATATGCGCATGCGTGCATACATGCATAATGTGTGCGTGTTAATATTGATATTTTATTGTCTCAGTCGTTTGTCATTGATGTTGCTGTTTCAGCAACATTCCACCCAATCAAGGTGGCAAATATGGTGGTTTCGGTTACCAGATGGATCCACCACCTAAGAGTTCATCCCAGGAATTATTCGATACTGCAGTGTCTTCATTAGCGACTGTAAAATATTTATTAATTAATGAATTCCAATTTTAATGAACTATTTCTATTATTGATGCGAAATCTTTTATAGGGTTGGTCGTTATTCTCTTCCTCGGCATCGAAAATAGCAAGCAAAGCTACGGAAAATGCCATAAAAATCGGAGGACTCGCGACGCAGAAGGTAAATGATGTTCAGTCCAATGTTTAATCTACTGAGGAATTTTAAATTTAAATTAATTTAAAAATGGCATTTAATATTTATGTGTACTTGATTATTGAAAATAAATAATTATATTATTCAAAATTAATTATTCTACCAAAATTTAATTTTGCTTCTAATTAAACTAAACTATTAAATTAAATCTTCCGGCTGTAATTTTATTTGCATTTATTTATATTTTTATTCATATATCACATCTTTTTCACTATTTTATTAAATTCATACTGTAGTTATAAATTACTTAACATCAAATTCTCTTTCTTTCTCTTTCTCTCTTTCATACAGAATCATTTTTAATTATTTTATTTATTAATCTTAATGTATCAGCTTTTTGAAAGTATTATATATTATATCTATTTTATGTTTCTATTTGTTTTTATTATATCATCATTAGGTTCGCGATGGTACATTGTTAGAAGATGTTGGGACGCAAGTCAATCATTTAGTTACAAAGGTATGAATTTCGTTTGCTGTTTTCTTTTGTTACAAATATTATTGTTTTTCATCCATATTAAATTGCAAGGAGTTACTATACACAATTATAAACGATTAAGTGATTAAGAGTTAAGAAATTGAGAAGTAGGAAATATTATAGGTAAGTGATATCACAAGACGAGGTGGCTGGGGTGACATTGCTGGGACCAATTCAGCCGAGCAACAAAGGCAATACGATTCCACAGACCGATATCAGTATTCCTCAAACATGTATCAAAATAGCGATGTATCGAATCGCTCCAACGAGAAATCATTTCTCGTGAGAAGCTCCAGTTCAAAGTAAATCTTCTTTCTAAATTGCTTAGATTTGAGTTTTCGTTAGCGAATGTAGAAACGATTCCTTACTAATTAAATAAATTCTATTTATAAACTTAATAAGCCTTCACCAATAAATGATTTGTTTCAGGAGCAATCTATCTGCTGGAGGCTCTTCTAATTGCGATTGGGATTGGAGTAATGATGTAAAACAAACAAGCAAATCATCAGTCACGAAGAAGCAGCTAAAAGCGGAAAAAAAGGAGGAGTCATTAATCAGCTTCGAAACGGACAATAAAGCACAACAGAATTGGAACACTAAAGCGGAGGACGACGCATGGGAGATACTAAATAATTAATTATGATGAGAATTAGAAAGAAATGATATAAATGCATGTTAATTTTGACAAATTAAAGAGAAAAAATGAACGTTATACTCTTACACAAAATGTGTGCTTTTTATAAAGTCCACTTCCTCGAATTTCCAAGATAGACTCTGGAAACTCTCGTTCAATAATATTCAATAATCGTCCAAAATAATGCCGATCATGCCGATTTATTCATAAAGTTGTAAACATGCAACAATTTCTAAAACAGTATCTTTTTCATTTTAAGTTCCTCAGTCTTCGAAATTAAAAAACTTCTCGAAAATGAAAACTTAAGATACTTAAGATTGTTAAACAACAATAAAATAATGTTCAGTTATAAAGATAAACAGAATAAGAAATTTACATTTATTTTTTAATTCTAAAAGAAATTTATAAAGATTATTTTGATCGCAAAATAAAACTTTATCAAGTTTAACTGTCAGATATCCAAAGATATATATATCTGCAAGGTATTATTAATAATACAAATAGTGGTTCAAGAATTTTTACATTATTATATTATATTATTATATTAGTTGTATAATATCAGAAAGTCTTATGTATACTTTTATTGTACTTATTTATCTTTTATAATTAATGTAAGCAAAAATAAAAAAAACGTTATAAGTAAATTTTATTATTTATTATCATATCTTGCAGACTTTTATATTGTCGTTGTCATTTTGCGATTCTTTGTCGCAAACTATGTCGACAAACTACAATACTTTGAATTATTCTATCAGCTGATAGAAATTATTTATCCTGAAATCTAGTTTTATACATTCTAGCCGCTCGATGATTATTTCTTCCAACTTTGACAAGACTAATTAACCCGATAATTTTGTTTGCTGTATAATTAGGTATTTCTAAATCCTAAATTCTAAATTCTACTAACAAGTTTTTGGCAATAAAGACAAACAAGATTACCGGTTGAACAACCATAATTAAAACTCTAAGACGACTAGTCTGATTATTAACATATATTATTATATATGTTTCGCCGCGCGCACACGTATGTGTGTGTGTGTGTGTACTTACATTTAGTAACAAACTTCCTTTAATCTTTTTTTCATTTTCAATAAATTAAATTAACAAACAAATCTATACAATGTTACTATTGTCGAATAAAGTAATAATATATTGTAAAAAAATTGTACAATGTTTGAGTAAGTTTAGGACAGAATGCTGATAGAATTGTAACAGAAACTATTTTTTTCTCGAATACGTTTTTCTTAATCCTGGCCTGCTATAACTATATGTTTGATTAAGATAATACAAAATCTCATTTTGTGAACTTGGCCAGACTTCATCAATTACTTCTGATAATAACGTATACAAAACCTTTGCAGAATTGTGCGAAAGATGTGATACCGGTTGATTCTTCATCAATTTATAAATAAAATGATATATTTCCCTAAAAAGAATATTTATTATTTAACTATTATATCAATTGTTATTAGAGATTTAACAATGTAATTAAGAATGTAAAAATTTTAACATTCAATAAAAAAAGAAAGGAAGAGAAAGATTTCATAAAATATTAAAATGCGACAAAATTAAATAACAATGGATAGAATTTATTATTCTATAAAGAAAAAAAAAATTTCTTTTTATATAGCATACCTAAAGTTACATTCTTCATCCTTCTGTGATGGATGCTGTTCGTACCATCCAATCAATAACAAGGCTAGAGGTATATTTAATTCCTCATTCATAAACAATCCACTCTCTAGCCAATTAACTATCATCGGTTTATCTTCGATATTTTTGATCTGCTCACATATAGACTTTATTACAGATTGTCTTTCCTCCACAGATTTGTATGGTAGTACATCAGGAGGAAGATCCAAAGATCCGTGCGTGAAGATAGCGTTCAACAATGCGATTATGTTATCATCCTGGCTGGAAGACTTATTCTCTTCTGCTACAATGTTTTCATCGTGTTCACTATCCTGCTCCATTTCAATGCTAATTAGAAAAAATGTAAAAACAGCAATAAGTTTCTCATTTTTATTAATAACACACATTAAATTTTCTGGTTCATTTCTTGTAAAACAAAAATATAATTTTTATATAAAGAATATTCTAAATATTCCAAATATTCCAAATATTTTGAAATGTGTTTCTTACATTAAATAATATATAATATATTAAATATATATATAATTAAGGATTAATCGATATGCTGTAATTAATCCATTAACAATCTATTTGCATTTATATCCACAAATATAATCAGCGAAACTGTTAAGATAACACGTTAAAATCACTCCAACAAATAACCTAACCATGAAACTACATGACTAACCTACAATGACTTCCATACGCATGCGCCTGCGAAAAAGATATATTTCAAATCATATGACTTATTTAAACTTGTGCTTAGATTCTGTGCAACATAATTGGGAGTTATCACAAAAATTCTTTATATTTGCGTCTTATGTATGTCAAAATAAAATATATAAATAAAAAATTGTATATGTTATATTATATTATATTAATATGTATTGTATAGTACTTATTGTATAGTACTATACATATTGTATAATACTTATTAAGTTGTTATTAAATACTTGTTTATTCAAACTGATATAAATATTGTTATTATATGTCAATATTTACTCTATTGTTACTAAAATTATATAAACTTTCTAAAATAATTTTTTTTAAATAGAAATAATTTAATAGAAATATACAATGGATTGTATAAAGCATGATCAGGAAAAAGTAAGTTAGTAATTTGATCCTAAAGAAAAAGATAGAAAAAGAAATTATTTCTTGAAATTAATGTTCTCGCAAAAAATAATCTCAATAGTTTATAAAAATAACGAAATTGTAATAATAATAATAACGAATTATAATTATAAGGATGACGGAAAAATAATTCAAAATAATGCTACATCATGATACAAAATACATGAAATGGATAATTATCTTACAGGGATCACCAATTACAAAATGCCAAAGTGCGGCTTTACACTGGAAGTCAGAAATCCAATAATAAGCATATCATTCATTTCGTATTATTTCATATTGTTCATGATTCATTTCATTTTATTTATTATATCTATTATGTTATTATTATAATATTATGTTATAGTATTATAGTATTATTATAGTATTATGTTATTATTATAATATTTGTATTATTCATTATATTTATATTAATTAACATTATATTCTGTATTTTACTTTTAATTAATATTATATTTTGAAACTCTAAAAACACTAAAATTTCCTACTTTTCCTTGCGACAATGTTGCAAGCGTTTTGTCTATTTTTATTTTATTCATAAATCAATAGATTTTATTATTTTATTTAACTGGTAAAGATTTCACGTCTATTCATACTTTCTATTTCTTTTTTTCCGAATGCAATAATGTCTATGCTGCGATGATAAAAAATTGAATGTTTGCTACCTGCTGCTAAAAAATTTAATGTTGGCTACACTGCTGCTATAGATGCTTGTGATCTGTTTTTCGATTCAATTCGAATCATGTGTCGGTTGAAATACTTGTTTCAAAGTTAAGTGTATACGTGTAACAAAGCGATATATTGAAACTTTGAAATGAGTCGACAATACACGAGAATCATGGGGAAAAAGGATGATTACATCGTTAAGAACGTTCGTATAAAATTTTTATTGCATAGATATATATTTCTAACCATGAAATTTTATAGATTCGATTCCACGTAAAAGCATGCTGCATGAAATATATTTTGTTATACAATATTTGTATAATATCTATTTCGTCGCATCTACATTTATTTAAGATATTTATTTATTTAATCGTGTGCATTTATCAATAATGCACAATTATGCAGTGTTAATGAAAGTTAAATTATTTTTTTTTATATATTTGCTTTATAATGAAATTATTCCTTAATTTCCTTAATAGACTTATTAACATTATTATCAGGATCCCTCATTTGTGAAATACTTCGTAATAGAAAATAACATTTAATTCCTTGTATTATGATTTAAGCATGCTCGTCTGTGTATACGAATGCAGCCAAAGTAATAAGCATAATGATCTTTTGTAATATGATATATTAAACATAGAAATAAAATCATTAGTTTCATTTGTGTTTTGTATATTTGATCTGTAAAGCATATCACAAGTTATATGATATAAATAGGATAAATAGTTAAAGTACATAAACTTAGTATCTACTTTTTAATCTAATAAAGTTGACTGAGATAATTATTTTTAGGTACCTGTATATCTGTCCAAAAGTTTGGCAGAAGAATTATATATTGCTTTCTATCCAACATATGATAACGATAACATTTATGAAGATGTTATCCTTTCTAAAGTTTCCATCAAACCTCAAAATCAGGAGTTTCGTACGGAATTTTCATTGGATATAGAAAATACAGAAGCTTTTGATTATGAACGAGCAAAAGAAATAGCTTTCAATGCTATGAACAAGTCTAAAGAAACTGAAAATGAAGAGATGTTTAGCAGGTAATAAAAGATATAATAATTATATAGATACTATATTTTAATCTTTTCTGAAATACTTCTACCTTGCTGAAGATATCTATCGGGTAAAAAGTGAATTCTTAAGATTCTATAGCAATAATATAACTACTCCCCTCTGTGAATCTTAGTAGGGTCTCCTTTGCTGGACAGATCAAAGATGAAGAACTAAAAGAAGCACACTAGTTCTCTGGATTAGGGGTTTAAGTGGTAGATTAGTTCTCTTATAAAACACCTAAAATCCCAATTGAAAGCATCACTCCCAAATTGAGCAATGCTTAGACAAGGCGAATGTACTTGTAGACTCTGTCGTCTTCTGGCGATTACCAAAATTATTAACTGGGAATGGATATATGGCAATTGGCTGTATAAAGCCAGATATTACTATATTTTAATATTTTACATCTGTCGGTTATATCATATATATTATACAATGAACACATCCACAAAAGCATTAATGTCCATTCCAACATTTATATAAATACTAACATACAGCATTTGCATTTTAATCAGTTTTCAAAAATAAAGTGCACAAAAAATTAAAAAAAGTGAGTCTATGCAGATGAAAAGGGATTGATATCAAAATATTATATAAAAAGATTACATAGCAAATATTTCATAGATTTAAAGATTTCACTATAATCTTTTTAAGTAGAATCTCAATTTTTTGTATAATATAGTATTTTTTTTTATAATGCTCTATAATAATATAGGACAATGTATGATTTGAAAGAGATTCAGAAATCGATAATATTCAATTATCTCTTAATTCAATTACTGATTTTATTAGTAAGCAAGATAACAAACGATTCAAACGCTTTTTAAAATTACCTTTCCTATTATTCTAATTGAAATAGAGATCATTCTCTAAAGAAATTGGTATAAATGGTATAAGGTATAAATGTATAAATGTATAAATGTATAATACTAAAATTATTAAATTTAGAATGAGAAATTAGAAATATTTTTTTTTCTTTTTTGTTAGTGAATTAATGGACAAAATCGTGTTTGCCTCAGAAGCAGGATTACAAAACAACTTAAATTACGCAGTCGGGATCTTTCAAGATGGCGAATTGCACATCACACCATTAAAAAATTTATTCCATATGAAAGTACGATGCGATTATCTAGATGAAAGCGACAAACGCGCTAAAGAAGGAATGAAAAACTTGGAAGAAGGTTAAAAATAAGACTATTTATACTAATTCTACTATGAATGTTTATTCTTGAATAGATGTAGAATAAATGCTCATGTATCTGTTTGTCAAACGCAGAGGATGAAGACATAGCACCGGTGAAGGTGACATTTTCGAAGCATGTGCCAGAAAATATAAAAAAGAAGCAGGAACAATCCTTCCGTTATCACACTAAGAAGACTCAAGAAGAACATTGGATACACACAAATTATATATCATTTAATGATTCACAGGCCGAAGTAAATATCATGATGAAAATTCCTCTAATCTACTTTTATTTAGATTAGTTTCATTCCATGGAACTAGTAATTTACATTTGAAATGTATTGACTTACCTTATAGTTGACGCGAATGCAGATGTTCTGTTCATCACCAGAAGTGCTGAATGCCTTGAATTTAGAGCCCATACGGTATATACAAGCACTTTTTCAAATAATACAGCCTCAAGCTAAAAGTTCTTCACAAAATGTTCCTGAAAATAAGATAGACCTACATCAAATCTGGACATTACCATTGTTGGATCAAGTCAGAATACTTATGAAACGCGGTAAAGAAACTATATTTACAATTCACTTTAGTATAATTATCATATGTATATAGAGATATATATGCAATAGATGTTAGACCAAATAAATCTTCGAATTGTTTAGGAATATTTCATGAAAAAGGAATATTTCATCGGTTTCTTTTCTTTTTACAGTACAAATCATATCATTCACAACATTACGTCGCCTGATATCATCGAAACATGATTCAACAAATATTCTCAAATATTTGCAACAAGTAGCTGTCTTGGTGCAAGGCAATTGGATAGTAAACAGTGACTTAGTCTATCCCAAGGATGTACAAGATGGTATTTCTGAACTCATGTGCAAAGCTCGCGATTATATTGTGAGTACTCCAAGAATAAAAAATGACCTTCTTTTATGAATTACAATACTATCTTCCTATTCATAAGAGATTTCGAAAGACTCATTCACTCCTTAATTCTTTAATTTCATATTAGATTTTGATTGTAAATAAAAAAAACTGTATAATTTGATTGACAAAATATCAATATATAACATATATATTACATACATAATATTAATATATTACATATTAATATATTACATATTATCATGATATTTACTTGTCATTTTATCTCTTTTGATTGCTTATCGATGTTTTTATGTCATTAAACAAAGAAAGTTCATAAGTTTTACGAAAAGATAGATAATTCGTCATAAATATGAAGAAAAAGAAGTATTAATTGCATATATTTCTTACAGTTATTATTATTTACGGAACAGACTGTTGTTAAACGCAACGAGCTTTCATCTGTTATCAAATTGAAGCTGCATGAAATCGACGAAATCTTCGCAGGTTTCGCAAAACATGTACCAAGTAGAGGATGGCAGTTAAAACAATTACCAAACCAGGATTTTTGTAACAAGTAAAATCAGTTGATATTACAATAACAAGGAATCGTGCGAATCTCGTTTAGTAACCGAAAACATATCAGAAATTTTTGTATTAATCATATTCTAACGATTCCAATTTATCTTAATTCACAGTTATCCAGAAATTACTCAGCGACAGGAAGTTTTTTGGGATACAAAACGGAAACATCTGCGCGAAATGTTAGAGACGCAAAATCAACCGTTGCAGCGTCAACGACGAAAATCGCACCGGGATTCGATAGGCTCAGAGAACGAAGAGAAAAACGTCGGCCATGGCCGTAAATCCCTTAGAGATTCCTCTCTATCAGATAACGATAGTGCAACCGAACCGGTAAAGCAAAAAAAAGGTAATCGTTCCAAAAAAGGATCGAAAACGAAGTGACCAATACATTAAGACAATCAATTAAAACTTCGATTGTCATAATATTCGAAAATTACGATGTTTATGTTTATATGTGAGCAATAACGTTGTAATATGATATAACATATAGATAAATAAACGACTGATTTTATTAGCAACACAAACAACAGTATTATTGTCATTATTATTATTATTATATTATTATTATTACTATTATAAAAATGTATAATTGGATCTTGTAACTCGAGCGTGTATTCTTTAGTCTTATATATCAATTATTGTGGCGATTAATAAAATAAAAAATAAAAAATAAATAATATGCACACGATATGTGATTTATTTGCTTGTGTCTATTAATCAAGATGATCACACATGTATTCAAAAAGAAAATAATGTTATCTTAAAAGGTTTCAAAAATAAGAATGATATTGTCTATTTTAAATTGTGGATATATGATATAAAAACATTTTATTGTGTAATATACGCAATAAAATTTGACAACAATAAATTCAATTTATGATATTGTACACATCGATAATGTAGAACCTCTAGCTCTAAGGCGATAATTGCGTCCGAGATTTTTTTCTCAACAATTTATATGTGTCTTTGGACAACAGATAACTGACACCTCCTGCGATCGTTGTGAACGCCGTTAGGTAACACAAATATCGCAAAATCGGATGATCTACGAAATGGTAAATCGGAGCGGCTAATGTTCCAGCTACTAGGCATAATTGCATTCCGGTGTTCAACTTGCTCATCAGGGTCGGTGCTAACTGTACAGTAGCATGCGTAGGATCGAAGTATCTCGCTAAAGTTTTCTGAAATCATAATCAATCAACCTGAATTTATCGATATATCAAGACAGACGAACAGCAGAATTACTGGATACGAGCTAATACATACGGGCGGAGGTAAAGTACAATATCTGATGTATGATGCGGCAGTCACCAGAGCTATGTCGCGTACAATAACAAGACAAGTGAGTGGAATCGGTATCAGGCCGACTTGCGCTAAAGAGAGGAACAATGTTCCTACGAGTAATTTGTCCGCGACTGGATCCAAGAAACTACCAAGTTTGGAAGCTTGCGAAATCCAAGTGCGCGCGATCCATCCATCCGCCAGATCACTAAATCCTGCAAATACAAGTAACCACAGCGCTATCTGCGCCATGATGCAAAGAGATTTAAAGAGTGAGAAACATATATATAACTGGGCTGGCCTGATAATCATTAAAAAGATTAATTTTAGAAAAAAAGAGAAAAAATTAATAATATTAATTGATAAATTAGTAGTTAATTGCATGTTACAATGTACTTACATATTGTAATTTACATTTAGTTTGCCTACATTTAATTTAATTTATTGCCACTTTGATGATATTAGGGACATATTAGCAATATATTTTTGTATTGAATTTGTGATTGAATCATACCTGATAATCTTGCGACAAGATAAAATAACTTAAAAACGGTGATGTCATTATGCGACCTATGCAAAGCAGATTCGGTATAGTCCAGATATTTTCCCTCTCAATAATCTCCTCTACTTTCCTTCTTGTGTGCTTAAAATCTTGCAATATACGTATTCGCAATGCTCTCCTTCGAATTGCTCGTTCTTTCGCGTCAACATAATGTCTGTAACGATGTTCACTTCCCGTGACATATCTAGTCTGGCACATTAAATATTGCTTCATACAATGCTCTATTAAACCTTTGTTTAAAACTATGGACTGTTTGCACCGCAGAATGCCGAAGCAGCTCATGATTACTTGTTCCTAGAATAAAGAATAGATAATTTAATTATTAAATATTTCTTCCAATAGGCAATAGATTAGTTTAAACTTTGTAAAATGGTACCAATATACGCTATTATTTATATTGCATATATTACATCATATGTCATTATCAATAATGAACATTAAGAAAAGTAATGGAAAATGGATTGATGATGTTGTTTTTTATGAAGCATTCAGTCAGTTGAGTTCTTAGAATCATGAGAAATGTTAAGTCCAATTGTTCCCAAATAAATTGAACAACAAAAGAGCTCTTTATACTTAAATTACATTTGAAAAACAAGAATAAATAAAACATTATTCATAGTCCAGTTTCTTGAGACTTTCAGAAAAACTTCAGAAAAACAGATTTTTAATTTCATCGAAATTTATAGATCAATTTTAACGCATGCATTAAAATGCATTAAAATTAATCAGTAATTTGCAGGTTACGTTAAAATTTTTAAATTGTAAAATTTCCAGATCTGCAAATAAACAATAACTACATATAGTTACTACATAGTCATTTCCACTGAAACATTATGCTATATTAATCAATCAAAACAGCTAAGAAAAATTGCATATTTACTTTTTGCAAATCCTAAAATCCTAATCCATGTATCCTTGCGTATATGCAGGTAAATAAAATGTATTTCAAACACGTGAATGATTCCAAATCAACACAATGTGCGCGTATCACATATATATTCCGATCGCAATCACTCACAATTAACGGTTTCATTTGCGAGGTTAGATTCATAGAATGATAAATCACACATATGAAGTATTCACCACTACTAATTCCATCCAACATGAATGAAGCCGCGAACGTACTGCAATATGTAAATTAGCTATGCACAGCAGAAACATGAGAGTATCGATACATATTTACATTCAGGTCCGAATTTCACGAATGTTTTCTCGTCAATAAAAGAAAATCAACCTTAAATTGATTAATGAATTTATTCCTGAAACGAAGAAAATTACGTAGAATGGGTACGCAATCCTCCCTTATGTAAAAATATATTCCATGAGGATACATATAATGCGCGGTTATTTCCGATACGCATTAAACAACAAAAACAACAAATACAACCACATATTAAATTCATCAAATTGATATTTGCTGCCGAGAGATCCATTTTAGAATCCGACAGTTCAGCATCTCGGACGCTCGGTTTCCCTGAGCTAGTATCCGCGCCTGTCGTAATTTGCGCCTAGCGACGGGCAACACGAGCGCCCAAGCGCGCAGGCGTGAATGGCGGGTCTCGGTGTAGCAGGCGCACGTCGCGTCGGTCCGAGCAACAGAGTGTCGTGTGTACACCCCCGCCCACGTATTATTGTGCGGCTAGCCCGAAACTAGCCACGCTCCAGCCAATATCGCAAGCGGACGCCTGGCGATAGCCGAGGCGGATAATGCATCCGCTATTCTACGAGAGGCAACCGCGGCCGTACCACCGAGCCACGTAAAGAAGTTTTAATGTGATACCGCGGACGAGCATGATTCTGGCTGGATCAGACCACTTCTTGGCGGGTAAGTCCACTATACTGCCGGGCCTAGGTTTCCTGCCGACGATTCTCAAGCCGTACACCATGAACTTGTTGTCTCCTCGCGCGCTGATTAAGAAGACAATAAGACTGAAACAATATCGCATTTTATTAACGAAAGGACAAATTCTGTGACCTCTAATTTTGAATGCTGACGAGAAATATAATTTGGTTGGACTCTTTCCTACGAATTTGCTCTTTTCTGCCTTATTTGAATATCCGGTTCCGATAGAGAATCAGTTTCGCCAATTTTATGCGTTCTTTCGTTGACTTATCGTTAACATTTGAAATGCGAAAAGATCGAAGATTATCCGTAGCTTCGAATGATCGAGAAGCCTCAGAATCCGCATTGCGCAAGCGGATTCCAAAATTTTGAGGGAACAGAATGCATTTAGGAATGCAAGAATCGAGGTATGATAACTGACTCTATCAGTTTCTCGAAGATGATCAGAATCGAGAAGGAGCGATCACACGAAGCAAAGCGAGCCAAATTGATCGCGATTTAGCGATCTCGAACGAAGGGTGATCTTTTTTGTTGCAATCGACTGCGTTGCGCTTGAGAAACATGCGTGCAACACTGCGCAATACCACGTCGCAGGTAGTTTGTGTCACAACTGGAGCGATAATAAATTATTCCAGGTCATTACGGCGTAATACATCGCCGCTGTGTTAACGCGCTCGATACGACAACACACCGCGTGTCTACATATAGCGTCGGCCAAAATTCCAAACGAGCAAAAAAGCGAGATTGTATTGATAAACTTGTCAACCTTCCTTGTTGGTCTTCTTCACATTGAGGAAGCAACATTGCCTTTCCGATTTTGTTTTATGTCAAGCAATATCTCTCTCTTTTTGCTCGTACACTTTGTTCGCCACTTAAGGCGGATATATATTTTTTTTCATTTCAAGCTATTATAAAAAAAGAAGAAAATAAATTAAGAAAAAATAAAAAAGAGAGAGAGAAAAAGATCGATGACGTCGGAAGGAGATGGATCAATATAAACTTGATTGCGCTAATAGGATATCGGAAGTTTTTGCGCTGTTCGCACGTCACGATTGATGTGATCGTAATTATCTCGTAATAATGCCGCAGCAATGTGATCTCACAATGAAGGCATCATTAGCGCAGAGATGTGATCGCGTTTGAGATTATTCTAAAATTGCGCGAGAGATAAAATCATACGCGATATTACGATTGAAATCAATGAAGATTAAACGATGACTATCCCGTTCGCATGAAATCAAATTGCAACGCAGTAGACCTTTAAAGAGAAAAAAAGAAAAGAGGATTGCACGATGTTCCTTTTCTATAAGTTACGTGCAAGTCGCAGTAAAAATTTAGTTTAAAATCTTTTTCTCGGGATATTTCAGTACCTGTGGAAGCGACTGCAGTTTTGGGCGCCATTGCCGGTTTTGTAGTACTCTTGCTGGCCCTTTTCCTCTATCTGTCTCGGAAGTGGTGCTTCACGCCGCCCTCGTCCACTGCACTCTTCGGCGGAGTCTGTGTACCTCTCTGTGAGTCCACCAACAGCTCCACATCTCAAATCTCGAAAAACATAGGTACATTTTAATTGATATCGATCCATATCCTCGCAAGTCTTCTCCACAGTACCAATGTAAAAGAACATTCAAGTTTATTTAAATCAAATTTGTCCTCTAACAAATTTGTATACCGGGAAGACAGTTCCGAGTTCGTTAAATAAATTTTTAGATTAACAAGAAAGGAAAACGATGATACTCGGATGAAAGTTTTAATCGTCAATTTTATTCGTTTGTTTCTTTCTTCGTGATCGGCCAAATGATTCACAATAATGAACAACATATCCGCCTATATACAATAGGGAAGGCATTCTCCTACTCGGATCCAGAAACAAGTTCCGATTCAGAGGAAGACGCCCTTCGACGATTAAATTCGCGTTCACATCCCCCGCCAGATACGTTGACTATCCAAGCGGAGGATGGACCGACAACTATCGTGGGTCAGTTATTATAATAATAGCAATGATGCAACAATTCTATAACTACAACAGAGCGCAATAGTACAATGCAATTAAATCGTAATAACTAAAAATAGAATTAGAAGAATTAGAATTCTAATAGAATAAGATAGAATAGAATTAGAAAATAGAATTCCAACAATGAACAAAATATACATCGTTTCTTGGAATTTGTTAACGTATTGTTGTTTACAGATGCTGGCACTACTTCCAGCAGTTGCACTGAGGAACATTCCCCGGCAGATCAACAACAGGTGATTCCTATGATTTATTTAAAATATTTTCTAAACAAATTTAAGAAAATCTCTTTCAAGTCAGATGAGAGAAAAGAATCTATTTCGAGTAATGTGTTTTGATTCGCTTCGCTTTCAGTGCGTAGTGGAAGTTGGTGCTTCTAGCATTATATTAGACAATAGAGAACAGGAGATAGAAGTTGAACAGAATGAATCAACGACCAATGACGTCATCACTACATTGGGTACAGTGGCTACTGAGGAAGTTGGTAGCCTCGAAGTTGCTTTCTTATACGATGCACCGATGCGCGAGATGACAGTTCGTATTACTTTGTGATACTCTATACCTGATTCTAATTTCCATAACCATGATTTCACCTTTATCTGTGTCGAATGTTATAGTTTTTAATTAAAAGTTTTATTTTACGATAGCATGGATTGAGCTTGAAAATTATACTATCGAAGGCTATTTATTATTTTATCAAAATCAGTTAATTCTTAAAAGAAAAAGAAAATTATGAATTATTTTATTTTTTACTCCTGATGATAAACTCCCACGCTTCCTTGAAGCTTCATTTAACGTCCCATCATATCGATAATTGGAATCTCATTTTTCTAGGTTCACGTGTTACAAGGTCGAAATTATCCCTCCGGCATCGGCGGTAGTCAGGTACGATTAGTCCTGCTGCCATCAAAAAAGCAAAGACGCAAGACTCGTGTTCGGCAAGGAGTATCTCCGCAATACATGGAAAGCTTTCTGCTTCCACGCGTAAATCCCGAGGACGTAAACGCGATGGGAGTACGACTTCGAGTGTATCTGTGGGGTGGCAGGATGATGCGACGAGAGAGGTTGCTGGGTGAAGCCAGAGTATCCTTCGATCAGATTAATCTTCAGCTGGAGACAACCCTTTGGTTAACTCTTCAGCCACCACTTTCTTCTTCGGTAAATAAAATCCTTGCCTAATTTTCGTGCCATATAAGATTTTATCGCAATGCAACCGCATTACACTTGCAGGCACAGGATTGGGGAACTACTAGCAGTCTAACTCGCAGTGATTCCACGGGATCCCAACAATCGGTTCAGTCGTACGCTTCTCCAACAATACCGCCTTATGGTAGCAGTATGAAGGGCGGCAGTGTCGCTGAAATTCTAATCGGTCTGGCGTACAACGGCACGACAGGCCGCTTATCAGTGGAGATAATCAAGGGCTCACATTTCCGCGGTGGAGGAGGGAATGATACAAAGCCACCGGACACTTACGTGAAATTGGCCCTCGTAGATAGCAACAATCACGAAATGGGCCGGTCAAAAACTGGTTTGAAGCGCGCCCAGCCGAATCCTCTCTATAAGGAAACTTTTATATTTCAGGTATGAAACATTTATGAAAATTATGTTCTTCTTCTTGTCTTGAACGAAACTGAGATCTCCGAATATCTGAGATATAAAAAGAACAATTTGAAAAATTATACCATATAATGACTAATTTAAACAGTTTTCATTTTGACCTTCAACAATTTCGATTCGAAGAGCCGAAGGAACGAAACATTATTATTTTCATTTTTTATGTGCTTACTTTTAATTATCATAATCATTAAGTTGTAGCTGTAATAAAATGAAAGCGTATTTTGAAAGTTGTTGATTAAGATTAAAATTTAAGATAAAAAAGAATGAATCATATCATATAATATAAATTGATAAATTGACCAAATTGACATTTAAGAATTAATCCTTTCAATGAGGTTAATGTTTAAATCTTTACGCGGGATCTCTTCGATGAATGCAGGTCGCACTATTCCAACTGGGCGATGTGACACTCTTTCTATCTGTGTACAATCGCCGGCGTGGTGGAATGGGCAGGAAGGGTCGCGAGATGATCGGTTGGCTGTCCTTGGGTTTAAACAGCTCTGGATCCGAGGAGCTGCAACATTGGAACGACATGCGGACGGCGAGGCAGCCGACACAGGTGCAACGTTGGCACTCGCTGCTGCGTCCTTGAGGCATCCTCGAGTGAGTCAAGTGGAATATCCCTCCACAGGATTTATTGTCGATACAACCACCCCAGCGCGGGATGATTTCGCCGGTTCGGCTTGCCGAATTAACCTCGGGAGACAGACGCGCATTTCTGAGGAAGAGTGACCGCTTGCGGCAGGCTTACGTCGGGAGGGATCTCGACTCTTTCCTCTTATCTCACGGAGTGAGACTATCGTGTACTGCCCGGTTGAACAACGGAAGTCAATATTCCAATCGATCTGTCAATCACAAATCAGAGCCCGAACAAGGCAGATATTTCAGATCGAAGTCATAGAGACGTTTCAACTTTTCGTATGTCTGTTAAATTCTCTTCTCTGCCTGGAAGATCACAGGCATTAAATGGACCGGAAGTTCAAGAAATATCCTAATATTTTTAACGTTCGTCAGCCAAAGCGAGGCAGGTTGTCTGAATGCCGGCAGCAACGAGCATTTCAACTTTTGAGCGAACTTTACTTGTCCATTTGAAGTACTTTGGTCTTTCGTTTTGTTCGGGACGCTGTTTGTGACGATATTGTAAACTCTGAGTTACAAACTCTTCTCTAAATGTACCAAGTACATTCTCTTTTTGATACGCTAATGCGAAGCAGTGTGAGTAGTCTTCAATGCCGAGGGTCCCGACGATCACGTGGCGTTACCGATGCCTCGATCCAATCGTCGTACCCGTTCTGTCACGGTGGTACGATACTCTCGGACTCGACATGTGCCTGAGCCAATCTGAATCGTTTATTTTTTACTTTGTGCCTTTCACCCTTTTTAGATCGCGCGCCACGCTAAATGGAGAATCGTCGTGGAATGTAAGCGGAAAATTTTGAGCGATTAAGTGGCGTCACTTTGATAGCGAACGGTTACATCTCTTAACTTCGTAATATTGTAAGATATAGGGTGGCCACGCAATCCGGGAATCTCCGGACGAAGATTCCCTAATTCTCTAATAATTTCAAAAATAATCGTCATAGAGAATGAGGGTTTCCTCATATTGGTAATTATTGAAACATGCCACGGAAGAAGCGGGAATTTTCCCCTGTGATTTTATAAAATGTTTTTGAAAAGCGACAGTTTCCTAATAATTGTTAAAATACTTCAGAAAAAAAGAAATTTTGAAAGTTCTCGAGTTGATCTTCTCGTAAGAATCTGATTTTATTCATACTTGCAAAGATCATTTAGAGAACATCAAGAATGTTCAAAGATTTAATAGAGAGTTCTCGAACGATGACTTCCCGAAATATTTCATGTTTAAAAAGAAAAAGAAATTCTGATTTGGGAAATTTGGAATTTTGTGGATTTGTGGCGTTTAATTTACAAAGTTCCCAATTTGAGAAAATAATTCGTGTGTCCACCCTAAGATAGAATAATACCGACACAATGAATTATTATCGTCTAGTTCTATCGCTTTTGTAGGGCAATAACGATATTGATACCACTAAGAGACATATCTTGATTTCTCATCTCTTTTTTCAATACGTATTAGCAAATATACAAATCAACGCAGTAATGGTAACGGGCATAAATTTGATCGATTTGACCATACCATCTTTTCCTTAGAGCTTCTTTACGCTTGTAGCATTCTTGTACGCTTGTGATTTGTAATGTTCACTTTCCGAGACTGAAATTTATTTGGCCGATTAGCTTTCGTTTCTTTCTGATAAATTCCAAACCAGTTTTTTTTTCTTTAATAGTGTCATATTTACATGTTTATGTTTTTGAAGCGTGGCTATCAGTTTTAACTATATAATAGCTGCGAATTCTTACTATCACACGAATTTATAATTGAACCTATATTACTGCCGAAGATAAGAAAGTAACTTTTCAGATTGTCAAGAGTTTATCAAGGAACGCGTCATTTTCGATTAGCATTTTTTTTTTCTTATATGAATGCATTCATTGCAATCTCTCGCATCGTACGCGTTTTAGTAATATCGTTGTTGCTCTTCAGATCGCTGCTAATATCATTGCTATTATCGTGTCACTAAATCGGTATTAATCTACTCTCGCAATATGTAATTTTACATCCGATGAATACTCGATCTGCTTGTGCTTGTTTATACAAGTCGAATATCCAGCCCGTGTTCTCGCCATGCATCTAATATCATATGCAAATAATAGCTTCCTTATCTAATATCGGAAACATAGTCGATCCTATTAGTCGGTTTAATCAAAATTTGGACATGCCTGAATGAAACGTACATACTTAACACCAAAATGATGATTAGCAACTAAGGATTTATTACGAAAACGAGCTTTCCCTTAAAAACGTTAAATTATTCAGATTGACGATAATCTGCTGCTACATAACGATTAAATAATGCCGCTAGTAATGTCACATAATCACATAATCGTGATTAATTGATTAATGAGACATTTACAGATAATTAGTTGATATTATCAGTAGCAATATTACGTATACATAACCCAAAACCAAAATGGTCACCCAAAAATAAATATGGCGGGCATTCAAGAACAATCTTTTAAAAGCGACCATCTTTGTTTTGACATACGTTTAGACGTACGATGTTGCTATTGTCGTCTTATAAAATGCTATTATCGATGCTATCTTTTCGTTGAAAGGCTCGCAGGTTGCGTCCGTGCTCTCATCCACATGTACAGCTCTGATTTGTTTAGTTAGTTGAATTCAGCTTGAAGCGGTATTTCACGCTTCGTTTAGGTATGCCTGAAAATGATCAAAATTAACATCGATCAGTGGCAGATGTATGATACACGTGTGATAAAATCAAGAACACGGGCATTGGTGTTCTTGAGATGGTTCGAGAATGGATTGATATGTTTGCCGAGAGCAACTAACGGCGTAACAATCGTGAAATTTCGGATCGAGACGAGATGCGAAACGGACATGGATCCGTAATGTACACAATGACGCACAATGATTCTCGCAAAAGGCACTCCAGATAAATGCAGATGTGATCGTAGAGTCGATATATTACTGTAACTGAAATAGAAACATACACGCGGTCACGAGTTAGATATTAGAGGTGGTATTATCTGTACGCGTTAATACTAGAATTTTGGAGCAACAGGGAATTCTCCCATCATAGTTACTATTAGAGGATGCAGAGATAGAAGACGCGACGTTCAACGGCGACGACAAATGTACATATATTCAGGTTACATTACGAAAAATCGGACCGCGAGCATCATGAACGCGGAATGAGTGAAAGAATTCAGCTTGCGAATTAATCGGTTTAAGTCTTTTGAACGAAATTTAATGAGGACTTCTTCTTTTATGCTTTGTGACCTTTGGACTAGTCACGGATCAGTTGACTGATCAGTCAGATTGATCACATTGATCAGTCCAGTGATCTTTTTCCAATAATCGAATTAACATTTGGTTTCACTTCACTTCACACATTAAATAAAGAAACGAGAGAGTCCTCCATTGTTCATTCTATTATCATGAAAATAATGAAAAAACATATTTCTTTTATAATTTATATTCGGCAAGGTCACACGATTTTCGTGCCTTCCCGGTAAAACTTATCGGAAGGAGATTTTCTCTCCTCGCGATTACTTTAATCATTTAATGCTCATGATGCACGTTCGCAGCAAATCATGTTATAAATATTTATAAATCATTATTTTAAGACTATCATAGCTGATAGCGCGTACATAACGAAAATATTTAGTCGACCGATGCATCGATGCAGATCTCACAGGTACTTTTAATTGAGCCTCTAATCTCTTTTGTATCAGAAGATGCAGGAATCTTATTTCCAGTATCCGATTAATATAACCAGCGAATTACGTAATTGAGAAAACGTTATCATTAACGTAAGTGCGAAGTAACGTAAATACGAAGGTGAGTCTTAGACCAGAACTCATTAGGGGACCTCCGATCAGCGGGCAAAACCCGTGACCGATCAAACGGACAAGCTGCGGCTGCTGCTGTGAATCGTGCTTGACTTTTTCAAGCCTCTAGTGATTTAGATTCCCATCGTGATTATTAATCCATGCTCGAACTATTCCGTCATTTACGTCTTAAAGCGATCGCTGGGGCTCAGGAGCCCTTCATCCCTTTGAAAAACATACATTCCTTTGCGCGGCACGGTATTTTTATACACCCATATTTAACGCTGAATGCATGATACATAAAAAAAAAAACGAGAGAACATCGGCCCGTCAATTGAGCCTTGCAACGGCGCATGCGCTCAGAAAGACCGCGCGAATGAGCGCAATGAATGCATACAAAAAGTGTGATGACGTATCGTCGCGTCAGATAATTACGTAAGCCTGACCGAATATATATAAAATGTAGAAGCATTTAGCGCTAAATCTGGAATATAAATATCATATTTGTAAGACCAGCACTTGTCGCACGCGAAGTACTTCTGAGTCCTAGTGACATCATTATACAATTTCTACAGTCTGTTTATAAGAGACATGATGCTGGAGAGCAGACGTTCCGACATCCAAGTCCATCGATTGCGTTAATTTTGCGTCTCGAGATTTATCGATCATTCCTTTCAAAATGCGAATCAGAAGAACACTTCACGAGTCAGCGCAAATAAAATATGTCGAATCAACGAGTAGGATCGCTTAGGATGAATCTTGAATCCTTTTCTTTCCGCAACAACAACATAATAACAATAGCAGTAAAGTATCTCACTTGTTCGCGAAGATCATAATCGACTACCGTTGAATCTCGATCGATATTTTATCCACAGCACCCATTTCCCGATAAGCATTATTTCAAGTTTGAATGTCTACTGCACAAACTAATTATCTCAATCAATGTTATTACGTATTCATAACTAAAAATAATAATTATTACTACATTTATCGCGTTTTATAAAAATGTATTCTAATATAATCAAACAAATAAATTTACGAATAGTTATTATGGCAAATAATTTATCGTGATGAATGCGGAACGAACTCCTAGATTTATTTCCTTAGCATTCTCCAAAGTATGCAAGACAACATCTGCTGAAGAGAAACGCAGCTTTTCTCGATATATACGAATATTAATCGGAACTCCAATCGCTATTCATTATTTAGCGTTATATTTTATCAAACAAATTATCGGAATAGCCACGTCCCGATTCTGTATCTTTGTTGAAAGAATTTGAATATATGTCGTTATGTGTCACGCTTCAACGATTAAAAGTGGAATTTTGACAAATTTACATGAAGATGTATATAAATAATGTTCGTGTATATACACGAACATTGGAACGTATGAGATGAGTATTCGTTGCTCTTTCTTTCAAGTTGTGCAACAATTTCACCATATATGTTTTCAAAAATAAGATTATTAAGAATAACGTTTATATGTGCATTAATATTAAATAATAATAATGCTAATAGAAATAAGATGTTTTCAAAGATACCCGTATAAGGGAGAACGATGTACAGAGAATTGAACGGAATGCTTGAGCAACATTTGCGTACAGTGTGGCCACTACAACGTAACGATAAACAGTGCGACATATGAAATACGTTCTGCATTGCGGCGTGTTTATAATTTTATTAAATTATACGTGTTTTAAATTATCATCGTTCACGAAGTAATATAGGAATCAACTTTTCTTGGTAAGTATTTGTCAAACTTTCATGACTTTTGACATTAATTGCAAAACGAAGCTTGCGATACAAATGAACCGTCGCCGAAGAGGTTAGGTCTTCGTAGTTAGACTGGGATTCGTCTTTAGGTTTACTGCTGAATATTGAGAGAAAGAGAGAGAGAGAGAAACCCGCGAAACAATTTTATCACAAATTCACGTTCGTTCTTTCTTTATCTATCGCAAGATGGCGCAGCAATTCACCTTTCGCTTAATGTTATTTGCGATGGATTATCGTTCACGCTATACATATATATTTTATTACTTTATTGTTAATGTGATACGAAAAACATTTAGTCTTTAATATTTATAATTGATATGATTTAATTTTTCTTATAATATATTAATGATTTGTAAATGTTTGCAGATACCATACTCGTTTTTTGTAAAAATATCGGAAATGACAAAAGATAATTTTTGCTTCGACGAAAGATATTTTATTCAACTTTCTCTAAATAAATATTTTCTAGTGCTTCTCGTCGAATCGATGTTACATGAGATTTCGCTATTTCCACCATCTCTTCTTTCGATTAAATTTTATTGCTTTATATTTCAAGTCGATTTCCACGCGAAACATGTCGGGACGCATGAATGAAGCGATAGGAGAAGAATTCTGATGATACACTTTTATTTCTTATTAGCATTGTTATTAGTGTTCATGATAGATACACACGTCGATTGGCGCGCCGTAAGAAGGCGTTTCTTCTATTCTAGCTCGAGTTCACCAAACTCGAGAACGCCCGGATATCGAATGAGACGTGCTTAGTCGACATTCAAAAGACAAAGAAAGCGCCGGTTATGAATTAATACGAAGCGAACGACGATTCGCGTGCGATAACGCATACGAAGCCACGAGGACACTATATAATAACACTAAATAAATAAGAAAGAGGAGAAAGACAAAACAAAGAAAAAGGAAAAAAACGGACGATTCGATCGCGATGCGTTTCCCTGGCGCGGAAAAACGGATTCGATCGACGCAATCGATATTCGCACTCATAAATAACGGAAGAACGCGCGCGCGCCTACCCCTTCCTCTTCGCCTGCCCCTCCCTCCCGCCTGCCCCTCCCCCCCGATAACAGTGATGTGGGTCGCATCGATTTTTGTGGGATTGGCTTTCGCTTTCCCTCCTAATTAACGACAATTCTAATTAATTACAAAGAAACGACTAGCAATCACGTCGCATGCACGACGACGCGATCTTTTTCGGCGCGCGCGTTTCTCCCAGCTTAATTATACTACTGCGCAAAAAGTAACAACAACAACAACAACAACAACAACAACAACAACAACAATGATACTAATAATAATAATAATAAATACAGGCGACATAATATATTTTAGAACCTCACAATTTATCTTAAATTTCGATCGCTTTTCACAATCCTCCCATACTTCGCGCATATGATTCCCTCTTGCAGATCTCGCATTACCGCAATTACGTCACGATATTCTTCGCCTCCATATTGCAAACCAAACTGTGTAATTTGGATTACGCGCGTAGTCAGGTTTTCGCGCACCGATGGTGTCGTTGCTCGATTTGACATTGCGTTTCCCATCGCGATGGAGAACCGCGTGCGCGAGGGGAAGCGTTTGTTAATAGACGAAAATTAATTTGAGCGCGTGGATTGAATATTTATATTTCTTTATGGCGAGGCATGTCAAGCAGCAAATCTTTTCACTCGGAAGAGCGCGAATGATGCGTAATTTGCGTGGTTGTTTCGATAACTCGATAATGTAACTTAAGTACTCAAGTAAGTAAAATAGCGCACATTTGGATTTACAGCGTGGCTGGTTCCCGCGCCACGAAGAGAATCTTCGCGCAACGCGCGCGTGTAAAAGCTCCTTAACATTGCAGGCGCGAGTGCTCGCGAGCGGCGAGAAACAAAGCTTCTTCCACTTCGAGAAGAAATTCAGCCGCTTCGCTCGAATTTCACCGTCTCGTCAATCTTCTTCTCCCTTTCCCTATCCCTATTGCATCACGTTACAACGTCATCGTTTTAGCTCTCTCCGATTGGCAGCCGCTCGCCGATCTTTAATCTGGACCGATCTTTGCCGGTTCACGCACACGATCGCGACTTCCTTCATGATCGGCGCGATTTTACAAGAAGAGAGAGAGAGAGAGGGGAGGGAGGGAGAGGGAGAGGGAGTGAGAGAGAGGGGGGGGAGAGGGAGAGAGAGAGAGAGAGAGAGAGAGAGAGAGAGAGAGAGAGAGAGAGAGAGAGAGAGAGAGAGAGAGAGAGAGNGAGAGAGAGAGAGAGAGAGAGAGAGAGAGAGAGAGAGAGAGAGAGAGAGAGAGAGAGAGAGAGACGGGCAGTTTAACGCGTCGGTACATAAATATTCGTGCATATTAACTTCCTGTCACGCGATTGCTTGAAGTTTGATAGCACCTCGTCGCCGCTTCCGCTGAATATTTCAGAATACTTCCAGACAGCTCGCGTAGCTCTCGTCCGAGCCGGTCGGACGATAATGCGCGTTTTCCGTCTGGCACAGCCGCCGGAGAACGGTCTCGACATTCGTTCACGAATATTTCATTATTTATTCCATCATTTGTTCTCTTCTTCCTTCCCTTTCTTTCCCTTTCTCTACGCGCACACGCGTGCAGCGGAGAGCAGCTGTGCATGCCGTTGCCTCGATATTTTGTCAAAAGCGGCAAGAGAGAGGGAGGAAAGGAGGGAGGGAGGGAGGGATGCTGATGAGGATCGACGTTCGTTAATGGAAGCGTTGGTCGTGCGGTCGCCGCATTATATTTCGTTTCATTCGCGAAATACGTCGCGTTTGCAAAATTTATGCAACGCTATCCATCGTACGAGGCGCGCGTGCGCGCGCGCGTGCATGTATGTGCGCGTGTGTAAAATTGTAATACTGGTAACAATCATTGGTACCCCGAAGGCGTAGCGAGAAGAAGCGATGGTGTTTGAAATTTTGAAGGATACACTTTTCCCACGCGAATCGCTGCCCACGTTTGCGTTCCCGCAGTTTGTTTGTCGGCTTCCGGTCGAAACTGAACAGTCGAAATTGCTCGAATATCTCGTTCCCTGCGGGGCATGTTCTCTCGCGTTTCAGAAGTCATTAAGATAAGAACAGATACGTTTCCCATGATGCGCATTGTATGATCGGAGGAAAAAAATACGGAGGAAGAAAGATCAGGCTGTTAAATCACTCCGCGTCCGATCGGGTGTTTCTTTCCAAGTTTTCTTGGAAGTCCGCTCGTTCTCGCTACCGGCCTCGCCACATTCTCGATTTTACCGCAACAAGCAAGTGTTTTATTGATCTTTTACTTAATGTTTCTTTAAAGCACGACAATGAGGCGTCTCTCCCCTGAGGTGTCCCGGCTCCTCGCCGTGTTTCGAGCTCCCACGACGGGCCTCTTCCGCGCGGTACCGGAACTTACTTCGATTGCCGTTTGCGTCCCATGTTGCAGATCTTGAAATGGCACAGGGACATGTCTGAAACAGGCGCGGCAGAGAAAACACATTTATTCGCTTTTCGCTATCATCTGCCCGCTGCACTCCATCGCGCCGCGATTATCTATTCTGCGGCTTATTTCTTCCATCGCTCGCTCCCGCGAAGATTCGCGGGACCAACGGAATCGCAATATCGAAGAGTGGACGAAACATCTTCAGCGTTTCAACCGCACTGTCCGCCTCGATTAATCGCTCTGATTGTCATGATCTCTCTCTCTCTCTCTCTCTCTCTCTCTCTCTCTCTCTCTCTCTCTCTCTCTTTCGCCGAAGCGGTCTCTTTCTCTTTTCAACTCAAATTGTTCGCGGAATCAATCAATCAGCACTTAGTGCGTCACGCGCCAATTGTTCCAATCAATTCTCATCGATGATCGCTCGCGATGATTGAACGCGCACGCGTGCGCCGGCCGCGCGAATTTCACAAAAGTTTTTCACCAGCTTGAAAAAAGGGTAAAAGCGAAAGAGTCGCGAGTGTCTTCACTCTCTCCCGCCCTGCATATCTTCCCTAAGAAAAAGATTCCTTCTGCACGAAGAAGAGAGACGGCTTCCCGGGAACCTACGATACGCGATGTCTCGATGTCGACGAGGCGGAAATCAAATGAGGAAAATGATGCTCGCTTCTCGTCGGCTTTTGCGTTTGACGGCCGCAATGAAGGTCGAGAGGGATACATCGGCATCATTCAGAATATCCCAAACGTCTCGAGTTTCTTAAAACACGCTTGTATTATATCGCTATGTGTGTGCGTCATGCGTTGTTTTTTGTGTAAGCCGTTCAGTAAGCATCCCGATAAAAAGAGATACGTGGATACGTAATTGTGAAGGATGTTCGCGCACGCGATGCGATTCTGAAATTTCCGAAAAAAAGATATATATATATATATATCTCCGTATCTTTTTTCTTTTACTCATTTTATGTTTTACTTTTCAAATCCGAAATTATTAACGCAGCGCGCGTTACTTTCGATAGGATCATTGTCTCTCTCAAAGTGAAGCTATTCCTGCTTCATCCTATTCTATTCTTCCTCGAGATTATAGCTATCTATCTCGATAAGCGATAAGTGGAAGATCGAGGACTCCCTTCTCGGACTCCCTAGCTTTATTTTGAATGATTGCGCGTTCGCGCAATCGTCTCGATACTTACAGCTAACCGTGTTCGTGCCCTGCCGTTTGCCGGGTTGCTGCTGGTTGGCATGGTGGATCATAGCCGCGGGTACCGGCAGCGCTTCCGGTTCCTCCGACTGCAGGCCGAAGTAATCCGGTAAGATCGTGCGCTCCCGTTCCTGAGCTTTCGCATCCAGCATCTCCTCAATCGCGATCTGCGTGTCGATGATGTCGTGTTCTCTCTGGACCATGCGATGCTTCAAATCTGTCAGCTGTTTCAGACGCTTCAGCAATATCTGCGTTATCGAACAGAATCAGAGATGAGGAACGAATACGATTTTCAATCATTTTGCGCAATCGCTATCAAACCGCGCTCGTCGTGATCGCATTTTATTTTCACGGCAGAAGAGCGCAACGCGATAGAGAAATAGAGTAATTGCTTGCTCTGTTTAACAGAACGGATAATAAAGTTAATATTTAAAAAGACGAAACAGTCTTAGCGTGGAAAAAATTTTTGCCAACTCCATTCACAGGGCAACGTATGTATCAGATGTGCGCAAAGGTTCTACCCGTTCTATCTTGTTGACAGATGATGCGGTACCCACGGAAGGATGATTTAAAGAATCATCAGAAAAATTCTCCGTGTGCGGAACGACAATAGGCAAACACTTGCACATGCTTCAGCAAGTGCTATCGCAAAGTTTGACCAGCAGGCACCCGTGGGCACCCATCAGCAACGTAGAACAGGCAAGACCGAACTTTTGCACGCGCGCGCACACACACACACACAAAATGTACCATGCTTTCTCGTGGCTGTTGAGATGTCCATTCTTTTAGTTCGCCTAGCTGTACTTACGAGACTGTCCGGGCTGTCCGCGAAGTTGTCGCCATAGTCGCCATAGCCCAACGGCTCGGGTTGCGCGAGGATGAGGACCTTGTTGCTGCCGCTCGTGACACAGGAGAGCACGAGCGCCGCTAGCAGACAGAGGCTTGTCCTAGCAGCGGCTTGTCGGCTAGCCCTTTTCGTCATTCCCTCGTATCTCTGCGTACTCTCTGCAACAGCGAAAAGAAAAGGAATTTTAGTATGCACTTTGGTGCTCGCTATTTGGACAACCGGGAGCTCCTAATAAAGGATTCGAAATTTAAAGCGGGTATTCTCAAGGAATGCCAAGATACGAAAAACGCTCGAAGCATGTTCGTATTGATTCGACAGGAAGTAGAAAATTCGCGAAACTTTGGTGTCAATGCGTATCTCGCTGAGCGCTCCTGAGTTTAGCGACGACGTTAATTCGCGGACCTCTGCGAGAGGTTTAAAAGAGGGGAAATCTTTCACGGATTCTCTTCCATTTTCTCTCTTTATCCCAGTTTCTATTTCTATTTCAATTTTCGACTGCCGGACTGCCGGCAATACCGTATCGAGTGTCACAATCTCGCCGCGCCGGAACGAGAGTTCGCTGGAGGAGATCATGTCCGCGATATTCGTGATCGTACTCGCGCGTGAAGACGGGCAAGCAGAACGCGAAGTATCGGCAAATCGACATCTCGTCAGCAGTTTGACGCGTTCTCCGCGTCTAATTGATTTTACCGTGAACGCTGACCGAATCTTGGGGCGAGAACCGCGCACGAGAGCGATCCGCGCGAGGGTCATCGCGGGGATTATCCTTTCGCCCAATGATAGGGGGGTATCGTATGGCGGATGCGACGCGCGATAGTGACAGCGAGCAGAATCGCGAGGCGTACAGCGAGACGGCCGATCGCGAGTTATCGCCGAACGATGTAACGCACGTACGAATATAATACAATGAGGAGTCCGCACTTCGACATGGTACGCCATGCGATTCTTCTCCACTCCTCGATCGCGCGCAGATGATGACCATGCGTAGTCTTAACGATTATTTATAGATTCTAAATCGATTCTCATCGTAATTTTCAATGAGTCCGAGCAGAACGAGCAGACATGTGGCGCAAACAAAACGATTAGAAATCAATTCGCTCGAAGCGCAGATTCGTTCACGACGTAGAACCTCCTCCTGGTTGCGAATGAATTTAGAAAATCGTGAAACTGAAAGACCGATGAAGCAGAGGAGACAGAGACAGAGAGAAAGAGAGAGAAAGAGAAAGAGAAAGGGAAAAAGAAATGAGCCAAGTCCTCCATCTGCCATGTCTAAAATTCAATTCCGACCGAAATTGCCGAAAGAAGATATGATCCGAATGTGAATGCTGTCGCTGCAACTTGTATATATCGATCATTCTCGTTTAATCCAAAGCTGATCGAGTTTCTTTTCGCGCATTGCGAGCGGGTTAAAGCGTCAGCGATGCGAAATTGATCAATCGCGACCGCGCAACGTTGTAACTTACTCTACTCGTAATTTCAGGGAGAAAGAAAGAAAAAAGCAGAGAAAGAGAGAGAGGGGGGGGAGAAAGAGAGAGAGAGAGAGAGAGAGAGAGAGAGAGAGAGAGAGAGAGAGAGAGAGAGAGAGAGAAACTCGCGCTCTATTTCGTCGATACGGCGGCGATACGCGGCGGTAGATAGAATGAGCGGCGAAGGGCTGTTGCACCCTCTATTATACCCGCGCGCGGAATCCTCCTCCACCCGCTGCCGCCCAGGCGCTACCTCTCTTCCTACCACCTGTATTAGGTAGTGTCCGTGTATGACAACGGGGAAGAAGAAGGGCAGTTAATAAAAAACTCGCCTGCGTCACGCTTCTCGTGAATCTCGCCAACGAAACGCGAAATGCCTATCTACCCCCGCACGATTGTCCGGTTCGTTGTTAAAGCTGTCGTCAGCCCGACGCGGATTTGCTGAAAACTGACGAGTTATAATTGTTTTATTCCCTTGTTGTGAACGCGGATCTGTTTTATTAGGTATCGATATCTAAACTTTCGCGATTCTCGTCTCTCCAGCAGCTCGCTGAACGAGACGCACGCGGAGAGATTGATTGACAAACGGACGATTGATGCTGCGGATGACGAGGAAAATGACGCGTCCGCGGCGTTACGAGGCTGCCGATAATTCTCGAATCGCGTAATGAAAACAAAGCGCGTCAGAGCAGAGAAGATCTGCCGTCTCACCAGATGCTCCTCTGACTCCGCTTTATGAAGGCCAAAAAAATTGCGAAATTTCGCAAGGAACAAAGAGGCGAGGGATGCACCTGACTCCCACGGAAAAATCATGACGTTGCTCGCGGAGAAAAGAGAAGAGGAAGGAGAGTCTCCTCCGGTTGGTTTATGAATTACATGTGTGTATCGTATCGCGATGAGCGAATATTTAAAATTAGATGGATCGGTCTCCGGTCCTACATGTCGCAGGCCATGTGGTGACGCGCGAGGTGACGATAAGCAGCCCTCGCTGACTCCTTATCGCATCATGAAGAACGCGACGAGGACGAGGCGGCGGCGGAGGTGGCGGCGGCAACGCGGAGGAAGACGGGAGGAGATTATCGAGATTCGGCTGAGATTTCTTCTCCGTTCTGCTCGTGCCACTTGTGCATGAGGTCATTAGTTCCGTAAATAAATAAAATCATCGCACGATCGAGTGCTCCCCGTCTTTGTACGATTCTCGAAACGGGCCTTCGAGAGCCCGTTCATGCCGTAGCGGATAAGATGCGATTCGAGTCGAGTACCTCGTGTAATAGAGAGACAGAGAGAGAGAGGGAGAGGGGGGAGGGAAGGAGAGAGGGAGGGAGGGAGGGAGGGGGAGAGATATGTCATCTAAAGTGTTTCGTATTCCGAGGATTGTTCTGCTCGAGTCTAATGAGAGCTTAATGAGATTTTATTAATACACGGGATCTCGATATATCGTGGCAATCTGCGTATTAAGCTTGACGCAATTTCACTGCGATTGTGATTCACTTTGAGTTCCGATATTCATTCCGACGCAGCGTTCCCTCAAATCTGAATTTGATCGGGCGGGACGCCCGAATAAATATTGCGGAATCCAGTCCGGATCTTACATGAGACGACATTTCGGATATTATGATACTGATTAAACATTGCTGATAAAATCTACTCGATTCTTTCATCAGATGTGCGTCTCACATAGACGCATGTCTGATGAACGAAAGATGTTGACGCTGGAAACGTTAAACGGGATTAACGAGAAGATTTTATCGCAATGTTTCCCTTTTTTCTTTTTTCTTTTCTTTCTGAAGATTAAATTTCGTCACGCAGCAAATCTCGCTCGTGCTCCCATCTAGAGTGAATTATTATACCCCTATAATACGTATATGTTATCTTAGCAGCTTATGTAATTATGCATCCGATCCTGCATCCACCTTCGCGACAGAGCTACGTCAGTTGTAACAATCTAAACTAATACAAAGCGCGATTACGTTCGGATGCAGAGAGCGATCCGCGGATCCTTGCTTGATTAGCGGAAACCGCACGCGTAAACATTGTGAATGCTCGGAAGGCAGGACGCAGAGAGACGGAAGGGACTGCGAAAGCCACGCACTCGAGACCTCGTGAACGAAATATCGAAATATTGCGACACGTATTGAACGTATCGGTTTGATCGCAGGCAACACGGTTTGTCAAGATAAATCATTTCTACTAGGGGAAAATCACTATCGATGTTGGAGAGTGATTTACTTTATGCTAAAAAGCGTCGCATAATCTCCCGGAATTAATGTTCTAGCATTGCTCTAGAGCCGTTATTTGCATTGCGCATTACTGCAAGTTGTCGAGGATCATACTTGATTGTGCGACGATTTGTAGTAATGGACATGCAAAGACATTCCTGGTAAAGCGGTACATCAGGAAGTTGGCATAGACGAGACAATAAGAATGCAAAATATTTCTTAAACTTTCTTCTATTTCTCATTGTCGAAAAAATTGATTCTACGAGATCGGAGGATTCTAGGCTCGTCAACCTTTTGCTTCCCGACAAGCAGGAATTCCTTGCATCTCGTTACACAATTACACATGTTTAATATGATTGATCATGTTCAGCAGATACCAACAATATGTCGAGTGACGCCGAGGAGGAACAACAACAGCAACAGGAGGAGGAGAAACCGTTCGCGATAGAGCGTGCGAAGACTGGCCGCGCCAAGTGCAAACGATGCAAGTGCACGATCGAGAAGGGCGAGATCAGGATCGCCAAGTACATAACGAGCTTCTTCTCAGATGGGAAGCTGATGCCGGCGTGGCATCATGTCACCTGCATGTTTGAAGCATTCGCTAAGCAAAGAGCGACTACCAAAAGGATCGGCGATCCGGCAGAAGATGTGAAGGGCTGGGAGAAGTTGTCCTACGATGACAGAAAGATTATTTTGAACAAGCTCGAGGAGCTCGAAAAATCCTGTAATTGTTGTACGATACGCGTGTCTCTTTATGCCTTCTCGCGCGCCATTTGTTCATATATCTATCGATCGATTTAGCGAGGCCAATTAACGTTCGTGCCCACTCGATCGTATCCTCCTTTGCATTATTCTGCGAGATGAAGTCGTTCTACGTTACACGTTAGAGAGAAAGAGAGAGAGAGAGAGAGAGAGAGAGAGAGAGAGAGAGAGAGAGAGAGAGAGAGAGAGAGAGAGGGGAAGAGAGAGAAAGACCATACAAAGGTTTCCGGGCTTTTCTCCGACAAAACTTCTGCGACTTCTAATAGATTTTCTCCTCCCTTACAAGCGTAGCTTTACAACGGAAAGTTCCAAAGCCGCTCAACGCTTATAAGAGAGAAAGAGAGAGGGAAAGAGATTGCTGCTCTCGGAGGTGGAGAAGTTCATCGATATCGGGGAAAGATTACAACACATTGTATCGGGCTATTTTTTCTCACTTGATTTTGCCATTCGCGATTAAAAGCCCGCTCGCGGAAGACGGATTTATTATCCTTGATTATACGAATTATGGCAGGAAGCAAAGGGGGATACAGAGAAATCACGCGCTTCGAAAGATCGGCTTTTGTTATTTTAATTCGCTGAAACTCCGCTTTCTAATTGATTGATTTGTTTCTCCAGTTCCGGCTAAGGTTTCAAAGAGGACCACAACGCCACGGAAAGTAGATGATCCTTCAAGCTCTTCCCCAAAGAAAACGGTGACGAGAAAGACTGAGCAGTCGCCGAGGAAGGTCACAACGAACGATAAGCGGAAGCACGAGGAGGAAGAACGACAGAAAGTGCCATCGTCGAAAGACGATACATTTCGCGAGTTTCGACGCGTGTGCAGCAATGTGGCCGACATCGACGCTTATACCGACAAGACAGCGATTATCAAGAGAATGTTCACACAAGGAACTCACGGTGGTAAGCATCGCTCTTCTCATTGTTTTAACAGGATTAAAGATGCAGGTGCATAACCGGAAACACGAGACATGAACAAGCAAACGTTTCGAATGCCTACTAGATTATTTGGATTCCAGGATTTTTTTCTTCGTTTGCATTTCGTTAGCATACGCAAGTAGTGCTGTTCATCCACGAGAATTCATTGTTAATTAAGGATAAACGGATGACTGATGACGTGATGCGTCCGAGATGCAGTTTAATCGAGTTCATCTGCATATTTGTAAGTTCGGCGCGTCTGACAGACGAGGCTGCGATAACTTCCAAGATCAGTGATGTTTCAATGACCTTGATAAACCGAAAGGGAATTTTAGTCAAATCATCAAAAATCATCGCTTACATGCTCGTCTCTCGCAGACCTTCTCTGAAGGCTTTCGTTACGGAATCTCTCGAGAATAGAATTATGAAAGAAAGCGTATTATATGTGTCTTCCATTGTGTGTTTTTCTTTATACAAAGAGAAAAGAATGTATCCCGCATCCGAATAGCAGAGTGCTTTATTAATCACGCGATTCCGGCGATTTTCACACGCTAACATGCGAAGGTATGGGAAGGAGAGAAGGAGAGAGTGAAGATACGTGGGCGTTTATTAACGATACCTTTCATCCTTACCATGATAAGAGAATTTAATGAAAATCGTTATGAGATTATGCAAGATTACGCAATCGAGAGCAAACAAGTACAAAGTGTTAAAGAAGTAACGTAAAAATAGATAAAAATAAAAAAAGAGGCATGATATAAGTTATGATATGAATGAGGAATAATGAAAAGTATTAAAGAAGTTGGCATTAAAGATATCATGAAAATTTAACGAAGACTTAATCTGCTTAAAGGATGATAGAGCGTTATGCTTTTACTTTTCGAGTGCCAAAAAATCGATACAACTCTTGAACTCTCGTTTGCGAACGGCGCATTTTTCGAGCTTCTCGCATATCAAGATCGAAGGTACATATTTACACTTAGCATTCGATAGTAATATCTGATTTATTTTTGAGGCAATTTTGGATTTTGTTCGAAATCCAAAGAGCTTGAAACATCGATAGTATTGTTCTGTAATCTGATTATTTTCCTGATTAGTCCCAAATTAAAAATCACTTGTCGCTTATTTATGATACGAAGTTCTCGATCGGAAATTCTCCGATTATTTAAAAGAACTCGAGAGATCCATTTGAACTGTAGAATAATTAAAATATTCTATAAAAATTTTGAAACTTGAAAATAAATGTCCTTTTTTCGGGGAAAGTCCTGACATGTTTCTCAACTTTAAGTAAAAGCGATGAATAATTGTATTAAAAATGGAGTTTTTTTATTCCTTCATAAGAAAAATAAAAAATCAAAGCTCACATAAATTTGCTGTTATTAGGATTCCGCCATATTCTCTGCAACCCTTCTGATTCATCGGAAGTTCAAGAGGAAGAACAAGAAGAACAAGAACAAGAAAAAAAGAAGAAGAAAAAGTAGGAAACGCATATTGCCGAGTCTCGCGAGACAGAGGAATAAACCAGAATGAATCACGGCATGTATGCATCGCGTGCGACGCGAAAGAACAAAACGAGGGCGAGAGCCGCGGTCGAATATTAGCCAATCTCATCAATGGGGATATCGACGGCCGTGCTTTTTTCCTCCGCGTAAACACCACGGGAGATCTATCTCGCCTCTGTCGATCCCTCGACGCGGGGCCGCCACGTCCGGAGCTCCCGCTTTTTGCGTTATTTTATTTCTCATTCCATTGCGCGATCTCTTCTCTCACGCTCGCGCCACGTCGCTCTTCCTCTTGGAGAACTCGCAGCCTTCTTTTCGCACAGAGTTTCCCCTCTCTCTTTTCCTCTCTCTTTCTCCTTCCCCTCTCTCTTCCTCTCCCTCTTGTCTGCGCACGCTTTTCTGAGAGGCGAAGGGGCGAGACCCGGAGTTAGTAAATATGATACCGGAATCGGATACAAGGAAACCATTAATCATCCAAGCACGCGCGCGAATGGAACCCGGGTACCGCGGTGGCCGCTAAGTGGAAGATTTTTACGGGGTTATCTGGCCGGGCAGAGAGAGAGAGAGAGAGAGAGAGAGAGAGAGAGAGAGAGAGAGAGAGAGAGAGAGAGAGAGAGAGAGAGATTACTCATGGAACAGCGCGAAACCGAGCCCCCTTAGATCTCGTCAATCCCGCGAAGAGTTACATACGCGTACGACTCTTGTAGAATGACCTTCTCTCGTGAACGTCTATCCCTTTTTGAGTACAACTGCATTGTCATTCACCGAAGCTCCGCCTAGTATCCCACAAGACACTACTGAGCATTTCGAGCACATCGCACTTTTAAAAATAATTATTCGTATGTTCCCATTTTGCTGCATGACGTGATCTTTATTGCTTTATGAACAACCAATAAGCACTCAACGAATGATGACACGCGATGTAAGAAATAATGAACGCTAGGAGGCAACGAAGAAAATTTCATTCGAGTCACGAATCCAAATCATGATCATAGGGTATCGAATCTAGACGATGCTGAACTTGATCCTCGCGAAAATCACGAGGAATACTCACTATCGCTGTCGCAAGGGTGAAGGAGGTTCTTCTTGAAGCAACAGTTATCTGCTGCCGCTGAACCCTCACGTTCAAATCTTCGTTCTCTTCTCGGATTTATCCCTCGAAAGCGCTCTTTTTCTGGTCGCATACGCGAAAGAGCAATGCCGCAGCCGCTTTTACAAGAACTTATATGCGTCCCTACGTATGTCGATGATCGCGATTACTCAAGTCATCGTCGAATTTTCGCGGACGTACAAAGAGACGAATATCGCTCCAGTTTCTCCTCTGATCTTTTTCTCTCTGTCGGTTTTCGCTTTTTCGTACACCTCGCGGTGATCACTATCGATTCTCGCGTCGCGCCATGGGCCCTCGTGTCTTATAAACTCTCGCAAGGTTCCCCACCTCTAATCTAAAGGCCGAGAGGCTTCTCTCCTTGCAAACGTTGTAGGCGATGCGACGACGAGCCCCTTCTCGTCGCGTTAGCCAGCTTGGCTCCAGACTATCTTCTCCTCTCGCTCTCTCGTTTTCTTCTTTATCTCTTTCTCTCTCTCCTCTTCCTCCTCCTCTTCCTCCTTCTCCACCACCATCGTCTTCTTGGCTTCTCCCGTTCGGCTACGAGTCCTCTGGTCTTCTCTTATCGCCGTTGATTCCACCGCAAAGCTGAATGGCCCCGCGCTTTTTCGCGCTCGGCGCAATTACGGTGGCCGCATCCGCGTGATATCACGATGTATTACGATATCGCCACGCGATATTACGACACTTACGCCGATCAAGGCGCAAGAAGAGGCGGGTTGTCGCGTGCATCATCACGCGATCCGCCACGCGAATCGTTCTCGAATCCTGAAAACGCATATAGCAATACTCACTCTCTGCCTCTCCCTTAATGACGTTCGCTGCTGATAGAATTTCATCTATAGGCCTCTCTATCCGAGCAATCCCTTAGCATCTTTCGGTGATGCTATTCAGGAATGCTTTAGCCTCTGTACGCGATGACTACGTACTATTGCAATTTGTGTAAAAAGACAATCAAATGATTGCTGTGATTTGTTTCGCATAGAGCAGAGAGAACAATTGAATGTCGATGAAAAGGTAGATTCTCTTTCTTTTGGTGTACAATCTGCCGGAAGATATAGAATTCGTATGTAGGAGTGATACTACATGCGCGTGATATACATGAATATTCCAATACAAGACTTCTAATCATTAATTCAGAAGTGTATTAATATAACCGCGCTTTCTGTATCTGATTATTTCGAGAGGTCAGTGAAAAGTAGCAACGATATCAATGCTCGTTATAACGATAGATACGAAGGGTTATGCAAATAATATATATATATATATATATATATATATATATATATATATATATGTATATGTATATGTATATGTATATACATATATATATATATGTATATATATATATATATATATATATATATATATATATATATATATATATATATATATATATATATATATATATATATATATATATATANTATATATATATATATATATATATATATATATATATATATATATATATATATAGAGAGAGAGAGAGAGAGAGAGAGAGAGAGAGAGAGAGAGAGAGAGAGAGAGAGAGAGAAGGGAGAGAGAGATGGACATGCAAAGCATCTTGCCGATTAGACACAAGTGATTGAGCGTGCCGATACGCCATCGAATGAGCGCACAATATTTCTATTTACAAAACTGCGTTTCTTCTCCAAGGAAGAATTTTTCACTTAATACTTATTATCGCGCGGCCTTTCCCGCTGTGCTTTGTTTACGTTACACTTTTGCTCCTATAGATATATTTCTAGTATAAAGAAGTATTCCCAGAGATATTCCCGCTGCGGCCATTTTCTTCACTAAAGGAGCAAAAATGCCGGTAAAAATGCCGGCTCTTCAATAAACAGAGAAACGAGACCGCGAAATGGCTTCTGAAAAGCAATAAGAAACTCTGAAACGCGGGACGTTGGAAAATAATTCGTCCGGTCCGCCACGCATCCGATGGGCATGATATTTTGTTTCTCGCCTCTTCGACCAAGCATCGACAGCGAAATCCACGATCCGGGGTTAATTTCTTGTGGCAGTGGGTGGGAGGGGGGAAGAAGAGGGGATGCGGAATTTATCTTCCGCTCACGCTCCATGCGCACGACGTGCCATGCGCGTCCTGACGCAATCGTCACAGGAAAAAAGTCATCGCGAGAGCAGAAGAGAGGAGAAGAAAGAGAGAGAATGACTGAGGAAGAGGAGGAGGTAGAGAGGAGGAAGTATACGCGATATATGCGCCGATGTTTCGGAACCGATGGTTGTGATAAGCAATAATGATGGTGTCGAATCGCGCGCGTCGGCTGCCGCCGACTAATCAAAGCGGCGGCGCCTACGCGCGATCATAATTATCGCCTTCGATTGCGACAACATGGTAAATCGTGCCGATATATCTCGCAAAGGATCAAAGGGGGCGAGAGAGGCAACAGAGGCAGGATGAAGCGGCGGTTCCGGAGGCCGCGTGGCAGAATCGCCGCGACACGGAATTCGGGCTCCGCTTCGAGTTCACTATTCTTAGATACCATTATTTACAAATCGCGTGCTCGATCACCCTGTTTCCTGATCGAGACACTGCAGAAAGAGAAAGAGAACGAGAAAGAGAGAGAAGGATAGGTGGGTAGAATCCACGTGATTTGCGCAAAAATCTGCTCGCGTCGACGCGCTCAAAGGCACGGCGAATGCGAGATTCGTCGAATGAAACGTCGATAGTTTCGCGGTAATGGATCGCGGATAGTATCGCGGCGCACGTGGTTTGAAAGCCACATACTTTGCGCTCAAATCTCTCTTGGACCGCTAATCTATTTTCGCTGATGATGAAGGATCCACGCACTAAAACGCGAGATCCGAAGCGCGTCACGCCGAGCCACACACACGAGGAGCGACGAACGGCAATCCCATTTTCGGGAAGCTGGATGATAATATTGATCTAGTTAACGAGCGCAATGCGCTCTCCGTTTCGCTCTCCACGCTCTCATTCTGCTCTCATTCTGCTGATTGTTTATTTCCAGATGGTTTTAAGGGTGACATCGTGCTCTGGTGCAAGTTGTTGCTGCCTGGCGCCGTGGAGAGAGTCTACAATCTGCAGAGCAAGCAACTAATCAAGTTGTTCGCGCGACTTTTGCTCCAGGACGAGGACGAGATGCTGGAACACTTGGAGCAAGGCGACGTGGCTGAGACGATCAGCGTGTTTTTCAAGAAGAGCGCTGTTTTGCCCTCTACCAAGAGCGTGTTAACGATTCAAGATGTAAGTCCGGCCGATCAGGATCCGTGGATCATGAGGACCCAGAAAAATCGCGCAAAACACACGAGAGAAACAAAGACTCGCGCGAATAATTAACCGAATGATTATCCAATGAATGTATGCCACTTTCGAATCTCGTCTTGCAACAGAATAGCTCCACCCGGATTCTCTCGTGTTTTCATTAATTAATGCACTGCCTCATTAATCAAACATGAATGACAAAGTGGATTTTTCAACGAGCAGGTTGACCTTTTTCTGGAGAGATTATCACGTTTAACCAGAGAAGAGGAACAGATCCAACACTTTCAATCCATCCTCGCCAAGTAAGCTCGCTGATTAGCTCGTTAATCTCCTGGCTTTTCGAATTGTTTTCTTGTATTGAATATTTATTCAATACAAGAAAACGAACGGAATCAAAACGCGAAATTGCAACGTTTTTCTTTCCGGCGAGATCGCCAATTATTTCTATATTAATCCAAATTTGCGATAATTGTTTCGTAACTGCGTGTTAACATGTAGAAACGGGCGGTCTCGTTTAAAAGATTTATTCGTTTCTTTCTTTCTCTCTTTCTCTCTCTTCATCTTCTTTCTTTCTTTCCGTTTACTTTATCGCGAATTTCATTCTCATTTATTGATAAAGTCCCTATTCTCATCGGACAAGCATTCACAACTAAACGACTTTCTATTTTCTTTCTCTTCTTTTCCTTTTTTTCTTTTTTCTTGTCCTTTCTCCCGCAACTATTTTCGATAAGTTTCAATCGATTCTAGATGTACTTGCAACGACCTTAAGATGATTGTACGTTTGATCAAGCACGATTTGAGAATTAATGCCGGCCCGAAGCACATGTGAGTATTGAACCCTTCGTATCGATCTTTCCTACCCAAATAAAACCATAATAATAATACATGCGCTTGTCATTATCCAGTCTAGAAGCTGTTCACGTAGACGCTTACAAGGCCTTTCAGATGTCCCGAGATTTGGAAGCGGTAATACAACGTTTCCTATCGAACACGGGAAAGACACCTTCTATCTCAGATTCGTCCTTAAGTCAGGATAAAGTAGTCCTTTCGCTGATGACACCCGTTCTACCAATGCTGGTATATTTCCTAGAGATAAATTTACAAGTCTTTTACTCTTATCATGATACATTGATATAATAATAATAATGATAATAGTAATGATAGTAACATATAATTTCAAGCAATTATTTGCGAGACAAATGATTATTTGATGTACAGATTAGAAATTAGGAATTGGTTGTGCTGTCATAAAAAATTTACTAATTATGAGATTATATGATAATTATGACAATATATGTGTAGAAATTTATGATAATGATATTGAATGAATAATTTATTAGAATGTAATTAAAATGATTAATTTATAATAATTTTGTTATGTATTTCGAATACATTACATAAGTATTATTATTAGTTGCAACTATATATAAAATAATTGGTTAATCAGACGAATAATTAATTAATTAATTAATAAAGGCGGAAGCATGCACATCCGTGGAAATGGCGGTGCGGAAATGCCCGAATGGAATGTTATCGGAGGTCAAGTACGATGGCGAGCGCGTGCAAGTGCACAAGAGCGGAAATGACTTTCGATATTACAGCAGATCCTTGAAGCCGGTTATGCCGCACAAGGTACAGACAAATGTTTTGTAAATGATCGATATTCTCGTTTCGACATATCGGTAAGATTTTTTGTACGCACTTTGTTTTAAAATAATAATCTAAGAATCACTAATACAGGGAGAACGTTTCGCGCGACGATTCGATGACATCGAAAAAGCCGCAAAGTCCATCGAGTCCAATGATGATATCTTGAATTCGCAATCGAGTTCAAGCTCGAATTTACAACTTCTCTGATGACGAAAGTAGCAATTTATTTGTTTCTAGGTGAATCTCTTTAAGGATTACATAGCGCGAGCGTTTCCCGACGGCGACGATTTAATACTTGATTCCGAAGTCCTCATGGTCGATAATGAGACTGGGCGACCTTTGCCTTTTGGCACTTTAGGGATTCACAAGGTGCGATAACTTTTATTAACAAATTCGTTACTAATTATCTGTTTCAACACTTTTCTAAAATCTTAATATAATATCTTCGATATAACGACTTTCCTTATTTTATTTTATTATTTTATTATTTTTTATTTATTCAATTTTTTTTCCAAAATTTTGCACCAATAGCATATCAGTCTATTATAATGTATATATTATAATGTAAATTATAATATATGCTTATATAAATTATATAATAATTAAACATAATAATAATATAAATTAATATGCTATATAATATATAATAATTTATATTTGTCTAATGTTTTTATATTTATTTATTTATATTTATTTTTATATAATAATATAATGATAATTTCGATATATGATAGAGCTGTGATTGATCTGTTCTAGAAAGCAGAATTCAAGAATGCTAACGTATGTCTTTTCGTTTTCGATTGCTTATATTACAATGGCGAGATACTTATGAACAAGTAAATATATCTCAAATACTTTATATATACAATACGCATAGTATACGTTTAATTTTTCTTATCTTGTTCTTATAGATCCATGTTGGAACGCAGAAGAATCCTAAAAGACAGAATGACTGAGATACCAAATAGAATAATGCTGTCGGACGTTCACGAAGTGCATGTAAAAAGAAAGATTTATTGTAACTGCAACGATATTATATATCGTGAATTACGACTCTTTTATTTCAGGATCCGCGAGATCTGACAGAGAGAATCGTTTACGTGTTGAAGCTCGGATTGGAGGGCCTAGTCTTGAAAGACATTGATGTACGTGTTGATTCTTAAGAAATATTTTCTGTGTGCAAAGATCTGGAATAAGAAAAATTAATGAGGAGGGGGAGGACAAAGTAGTTTATTATACATTTAATTATCTATTATAGAGTTTTTTTATATATTCATCTCAGATAATAAGCATGAATTTATCAGGATCCCTGCAGCACTTTATTGTCGGAGAGATTCTCGCGAGTTCCTTCAGCAAGTGCGAGTTCTGCCATTTTATCTTTTTCGAGATGAACCGACAAGTATTTCAAGTATTATGTTTTCAGAGCAAATATGAGCCCGGCAAGAGGCATTGGTTGAAGGTAAAGAAGGACTATTTGTGCGGCGGCGCGATGGCTGATAGCGCAGACCTCGTCGTGCTTGGAGCATGGTACGGCACAGGCAACAGAGGTTCGTACAAATCGCATTCTGTTTGTCACAGTTTGATGCAGAAGAGATCTAAATAGAAAGAGATCGACGAAAAGAAATGAATCGTATTCAAATTTCTATAAAATAATTATCAAAAATAAGCAAAAGTGATTTTAGATTTTTAATGGAAAACATTCCAACGAAATATTTAAGAGAAAGGCTTGATGTAGAACGATTTTTGCTTTCTGTAGATTACTATTTGAGATCTTTCATAAGATTTTTCCAATATTTTTAGGAAATTTTATTCGATTTCTTTATTCGATTCGCAGGCGGCATGCTGTCAGTCTTCTTGATGGGATGCTACGACGAAGAACATGATAAATGGTTAACAGTTACCAAAGTAAATAAAATGATTGTTAATATATATTTATATAATAAAAATGTTTAGCAATTATTAACATATTTAATATAATGTCATCACAATTTTATGTAATTCAGATCGGTTTTATTCCATGAAAAATTATATGTGTATAACAATTATATATGTTTATCATCGACGATAGGTGCACACGGGACATGATGATGCCACATTGACGATACTCCAAGATGAACTCGACATGGTAAAAATCGGCAAGGACGCAGAGAAACTGCCGAATTGGTTGCATGCGAAAAAGCCTATGATACCGGACTTTGTGGCAAGAGATCCCAAGGTAATTAGTAAGTCAAATCGATTAAATTAAATTAGTCGAAAACTCACAAACGGTAACTATCTTTAATATATATCTTTGTTTTCGATTTTCTTCTTCGTCTGCGTCTTCATTGTTTACGAATTATTTTTTCGTATATTCTTTTTCCCTCATCTTACTTCAGTATAATATCTTCGAGTTTGTTTGATCTAACTTAATTAATTGAATTATTAACAATCAATATTCAATTTCTAGCAACACAATTTCTTTTATAATGAATCAAGTTAAATTAAGTATACTTAATAGAATGATAAGCGATAACTTACGAAATAAAATCCGGCAGAGAGAAAGAGAGAGTTGGCTTTTATGAAAAAATCATAAAATATGTAATATAAACATGATTTTTTCAATGGATCTGTTTCTCTGTTTGAATCTCTACATTTCATGATAAGCAATGACGCGATTGAAGAGTCGCATTGAAACATATTCGGTCCACTCGAATTTGAATATAAAATTTATGCAAGCGATATTCAGCCTATTGATGCGTCATTGATCTTATGATAACCGTTACGTTAATTGTTATCTCGGACGCGGGAAACAGAAACAGCCGATATGGGAGATAACAGGCGCCGAGTTCACGAATCAAGGAGTGCATACTGCCGAAGGTATCAGCATACGATTTCCACGCGTGACGCGAATCCGCCGCGACAAAGATTGGACCACCGCCACAACGCTGAATGAGCTGCGCGGGCTCTTCAAAAAGAAGCCCGAGTCCATCGATTTCGATCTTCTACTCGGAGCGTGCACTGAAGATATGCCCGAAAAGAGAACGATTGACATCTTCCCGGAAAAGCTCAGGATTCATGCGAAAAAAGAGACAAGCCCTCTGAATCAGTCGATGAGTTTCAAAGAGGAACTGTCGAACATCCCAAAATTGAAAAAGGAATCAAGTATTCAGATGATCAAGGAAGAATCACAGAGTACTCCGGGAAGGTTTTGTAAAAAACGAAAAGGCGATGAACGCGATGAGAGCCCCAAGAAAATCGTGAAACAAGAGGGATTAGAAAAGAAAAAGCTGAAAGTAATGAGGCACGAAATTAAGCAGGAAACAGAAGATGTTCTATTAGTAAGAATTAAAAATGAGACATTGGAGGATAACAAACAAGAATCACGAAGTCGTCATTTTGATCATCTTATCGATGATGATGTGGATACCGAAAAATGCTTCGAATTCTCGACGGATTTTGATTCAGACGTTGAAGATAATGTGAGTAATGCACTATAAAACGCAAGTATATCCGGCGTTATTCTCATTCTTAATTTTTATAAACATTTTATTTATTTCTCATTTATCTTACGATCTTGACAAAATAAGAAATAAGATAAACGAAGTCTTTTAACAAACAAAATTCTGTTGATAGAATTTATGATTGTTTTTGTTCTTTTCTGTGCCTGTTGTTCTGATGTTGATGATCTTTGTATAATCATAAAGAATAGTAAGAAATATATGTATAGGAATAATTAAATAGTAGTGATAAAGTAATAAATAAATAATAATAACTTTTCCTTTTCTCTTTTTCTATTTATCTTTCTTGCTGTTTTTTAATCACGAGATTCTTTGTAGAAGTCCAGTATCCTACAAGATGTCCGAGCGAGCCTCGCGCCCGATTTTGACAAAAGTAAGAGAAGAGATACACAAAGAACGTTAAGGACGTATCCTTTTTTTGGTCGTTATTTTATGCAACGATAATTCACGCGCCATTGTTTTTGTGTAATGATATTATTTTTATGTTCGCTATTATCTGTTGACAATTTTATAAGGGCTTAATGATTTTATGAAAGCGCTGCTCTGGTTTCTACAGTAATCTTATAAATTTTTATCATCCCCATATCCTTTCTTAATTGATTTTCGAAGCGCAGCAACATTACTGGCGGCCTTGCGTTAATAAAAAAAGTTCTATTATCGGAATTTATGCAATGCAATTCTTATTTTATTCTTGATTTTACAAGTCTTATTGCATCGTTTTGTTTTGCTTCTCTTAAAAATATTATTCTATGAATTATGTGATATTAATTTCAATCAGAGAAAAATAAATCGAATATCGGATGGTATCATATTCTATTGTGACATTGCAGTGATACGCGAACACACGTAGTAGATTCAATATTGTACACACAATTTTATATTTCCGAGTACTAATTACAACACAGAATTAAAACTTATTATACGTAATGTGCACATTATAATAATTTGGAAAGCGATTAACATTTCGTCACACGGTATAAAACGACATGAACTGCGTGCAATATATAAATCATTTCCGATAGAATAGAGACGTCAATGCTGATCCGCGCAAAAATCTTCATTTCTCGAGAGAATGAAAATCGTCCAGTCATCGCTCACCCCGTCTGAAGAACGTCAGTTTTTCGTAATGTAATCACGAGACAGGGTTCATTTTTCTCGTTCTTATTTGGAAACGTTTTTATTCCTCGACTTTGAAATGATAAACTTGAAACAGAAAGCAGAAGAAATTTGAAGTACAATTTTCCTTGACTGCATTAAAACGACTAGCCTTGGCGCCACGATAGCAAAGAATAGACTCGATTCGACCCACGTCATTCACACTCGCACGGAAATTCCGAGCATGACTGTCCTCGAGGTAAGCCTGCTCATGCAATGAAATGGCGTAATGCAGACACATATGCACTTGCGCGCGCTTGATTGTAATTTGCGATTGTAGCGGTTGTAATTGGGAAAAAGAAATGCGCTTGATATATCGAGCAAGAAAAACCGTCTAAAATATTCGCAAATGTTTACTTTAAAAAATTTATTTTTTTTCCAATGCTCGTATGTTCAATGCTTATTGCACGAGAGCCGAATTTTCAAGCCCGAAAGATATACTCCATTTATTTCTATATTTCTATGTCGCCACGATTAAGCGATAAGTGCAATGGTGAATTCAATGAACAGCGGAATTAATTTGTAATATTACAATATTACAATATTGTAATAAATGTATTATACAATATAACATAGCTATATAATGATATAATATAATAAATGCGATATTAAGAATGCGATAATACATCGGAAATGATATTGGAAAACTGAGCTAACGAAATGTCTCGTTCCTAATCCTGTGACAGAAAAGCGGTTATAAGAGCTGGAAACTATAAACGAGTTAATATGATATTTTTGGTTAATATTGTGACTATTCTTATCTATACTATGGCGTTCAGCACTTTGTATTCTAGAAGCAAATTGTTGATTCGATTAATCGTCGGTCTCAATTATCGGCCCGCCGTTGGCTTGCGCCATAAATTAATCCCCGTAAAATGAATATTTCGTGTATCAGGAACAGAAGAGTGACCGCAATGATCTCTATGATCATCGGACTATTATGCTGATAAGAAATTTCTTCCCTTCCTTTCTTTTTTGTACGATTTTTATGTCAATAATCAAAGAAAAAGAGGAATAAATGAATTGCGACAAATTCAACGATATTCGCGATATGATGTATTTACTCTCTCTTTCTTTCTCTTTTGCAAGCAATTTGCGGACTTTCCAAAGACCGCGAAGCACGTGAACGTTTTCTGGCTGGAAAAGACTGCTACGCTGTCCAGAAAGCAGGACGAGGATTGGTACGCGATACAACTCATCGGCGATTATTGTAAGTGTCCCTGCATCAATAACGCAGCAGATGCATAACAACGTAATGCGATGCGTGACGCAATCGCTTCCTATAATGTCTGTAAAATAATATCGGAATTAAAGCATTTCTCAATAAAAATGAAAAAGAAACACATTGTACATGAAAAGTCATTTTATTGAATTAGCGCGATATTTGTATGCTTGAATGAATAAAGTTTGCTGTTACTATTGCTATTATTGCGCGAAAAATTATTTCAAAAGAATGATGTACTGCGTAATGGATCAATAAAATCATGGAAGTACGCGCATATACACATATTTCCTTTTTAATCAAATAAATTGAATAAACATAATTTTTTAAGCGATATTTTGACAATTAAAACTATAAAAATCGAGCAGCAGGTGAGCAGATATGATTAGTATGAAACAAATTATCTATAAATGTATTAAATTCACGTTAAGTGTGTTTGCGCATGCATATATCTGTGCATATTTCTGTGCGTGCACATCGTGAAATTTGATCCAAATAGATCGACGACTGCGAGAATGAGCGAGAGAAGCATTCAAATAATCGGAAGAGATCAATTACAATCGTTTAATAATTCATACTCATCGAACGTAGAGAGTAACATACACAGTCGTTGATGATACGCAAACGAGATTACATATAACTAAGTAGAAGAATTGAATTGCTTATCACGATTATAAATAGTGCGGGAATGAATAGAAGGGATAAAAAGAAGGGAAGTGAATTCGGAACATCTCTCTCATACAACTCTTCTATACTTTGTGATATCTATTCATGTTCAATGTGCATCCACTTGTTGAGCCTTTACCTCGTTCATTCTTAATTCTATTTCTATCCATTTTATTGGGTCATCACCTCATTCGAAATTAGTGCAAAAAAATAAAAAATACAATCGGTAGAAATGTTTCTCGCAGCCACTTGATCTTGAAAGTGTGTTCTAATGCAATATTTTTATTCTTCTTGTATTTATTCTTATTATATATATATATATATATATATATATATATATATATATAYATATATTTACTTATGTGTTTTGTTTGATTGCAGCCTCATACAATGCGCGATATCTACGTACGTATGACCTGCTCAGTTCCAAAAGATGAGTCATGTTTAATAATATTCAAATAACGAAGTGATTTAAATCAGGAATATCTAGTGATATAATAACATCTTAACAGCGGTCGATATTGGATCTATTCGATCCGTTTTGTGTGCTAGAAAGAGATCACCAACTATTGAGATGATTCCATATAGAATCCCACGTCGAGACTCGTAAGGCTTGCAGATTACAAATACAAAATTATTTATAAATCCGGAAAGATTAATAAATACTTTTCTCGGCAGCGAATTTGGCGGCTTTGTTAAAGATAATCTTGTCTTGTTGTTTGACAGCTATTCAGGATGTGGAGCGGAAGAGATTTCTTGATAGTACGCCTACGTTTTTATTAATCTTTTCGGATTTATAAATAATTTGTAATCCGTAAGCCTTACGAATCTCGACGTGGGATTCTATATGGAGTTATCTCAATAGTTGGTGATCTGTTTCTACCGTGAATTTATAGCCGTAAGTCGGAAATGATTGACATAGTAAATTAATGCAAATAATTCCTTTTCGATAGTCGAATAATTTCATTCCGCTGGATATAAAAGATGCAAAGTATATGCTATTGGTAAATTTTGGCCAATTTTGCCTCGATTTAAGATGGTTTAATTGCGTAACCGGAAGCCTTGGTGGAAGATGATTCGCTTAATCCATTATGTCGCATGGCAATACTAATGCGCACCAAGCTACTTGCAAATTTCTTAAAGCATCGACCCGACAATTCGTCGAAAAGAATGTCATGAAGTACTGCAATTCCTTTGGCTATTCATTAATTTCTTAAAGTGTTCAGGATTCTTATAGGCATTATTCTTTGTCTGGAATTTTGGAAAGTCGGGAGAACCTGATGTAAGCAACGTGTCAAGTCAATGTGTCGATAATGAGTCTCAGAGTAGATCGTAAACCGTTGCTGAAACAAAGAATATCGCCTTTTCCTCGACAGTTACCAGGCGTCTGTATCCTTAGTGTCTTGCGAGATGTCCGAGGCAATGGTCACACTTTCTTCAGAATAAGAATCGAAATATTGTAACTGTTAATTCGTTTGCTAATTAAAGAAAATAAAAAGGTAGATTGTTATCTATGACTCTTATCTTTGTTTATTGCTGATTCTGGGATAGTGTGATAAGTAAAGACGAGGAAAAGGCGATATTCTTTGTTTCAGCAACGGTTTACAACCTACGTCTCTTACTCTGGAACTCATCATCGACACATGCTTGACACGTTGTTTACATCGGGTTCTTCCGACTTTCCAAAATTCCAGACAAAGAATAATGCCTATAAGAATCCTGAACATAAAACATCAATCCCATGATTCATCGAATCAATGAGGGCGTCCGGAAAAGTTATAATCGCTATTCGTTAATTTTTTATGGCATCGATCCGATGATTCGCCGAGTAGATGTCCAGATATCCAGGTATAGTCGAAGATGACCAGTTATGGTCAAATTTGTCCATATATTACCAGTTTTGATGAACTTTGTCAATATATGTCAGGTTTGGTATTATATGGCATACCATGACATATAGACCAACATGATCTACTATGAGTTATAATGATCCAGTATGGCCAATTTTACCACAGTATTGTGTCGCAGTTCTAATAAACTTTGATAAGATATGCCACGTATGTATGGCAAACTAAGCCAAGTAGATAAATATGAAGATGACCTATAAATGACCAATATGTCCAGTTATGGTTTAGTATAACATATTATGACCAAATGTGCCCTATTATTGCCAATTCCGTCCTATTTTGAAAAGATATGTGAGATTTTGCCAAATGTAGCACATAAAATCAAAAGTGTTCTAAAATAGCTTATAATAGCCCAATATGAGCTATATGACCATTTATAGGCAAGTATGATCAATTATGGCGAAATTTACCCTATTATTGCAGTTCCGTCCAACTTTGGAAAGATATATCAGGTTTTGCCACATGTGGCACGCTATGCCAAGAATGGACAAAGGGATCTTAAAATGATCTATTATGGTCAGCAATGATCAAGGATTATAAAGATTATAAATTATGATAAAGAATATCAAGTATGACCAATAATATCACAATATCTCAACTAGCTTTGGAAATATATGATGTATGTCCCGGTTCACTGTTAATTCTTAAGTTATGAACACGAGATTTGATCGCTAATTTCGGGTATTAATCGAGTAAGAATCGTGTGATTCTTCCCGGGGATAGTCTGCAATCGAGAGTATTTTGCGATGGAAGTATATGTGTATGGGAACAACCTTATCAAGCCAGTAGGTACAATTTACTGTCGTCTCCGAAATAGTTGATAGATGCAAGCTACGAAGATCGCAGGAGAATATAGAGAATTATATAAAGGATGAAGTATGAAGTATGTTCTATTATATTTATACGATGATACGATAGTAAAAATAATCCTTAAAACAATGAAAATATGACGTGTTAATGATACAAAACTTAAAACACAACTTATAAGACTAAATAGAAAATACAAATTAATTGTGATGGAGATAACTAACTGAGATCGAGAAGTTATTGAACGCTAGCACGTTTCCTAACAGTATGTCCAGTCAATGAATAAATACGGCCGCGAATTGCAACCATTCATGTGTCGTCCTTTGTCTATCTCCACTCCACAAACATTTCTTCAGTAGTACCGTCCTGTATCCTAGCAAAGATATAGATGATTATAACATAGGAAATAAGGCAGTAATACTCGAAGTATCGAGAGTTCGTGGAATGTGACGGATATTACACCTTCCCTCTTATTAAAAAATGTTGGACGCTCTGTTCCAACATTCTCCATTCATAGCATTCATTTCGGTTTGTACATTTCTCGCATTCTATACATATGCTTGTTTAATTTGCTGTAATTCTGAGTGGTAACATGGTTGTTTTCCTGAAGCACATGGTAGTTATATGATATTCAATTCTGATTGCTGTTTTCATGATTTTCTGCCCAGATGTGAATGAGATATATTAAAAGCTCCATATAATTTTGACAAGAAGTAGGTTCCTGCAGTAGATTGGATGTGACGGTTTAAATGTGGCGAATAAAGCATTTCTACGGTTGCGCCAGAAGTTGACATGCTTCGGGTGATATATTCGCTTTTTTGAGTTTATCCTCGTGTACAATTTTAATACATTTTTTTCCTATTGCTAACTTAATATAGTTACCTTATAGTTACCTATTTTGTCAATAATTAAATAAGATAGATATTCTTAAAATATCCTAGATATTGATTATCTAATTTCTCTTTTTAGGGTTACTTTTGTAAATACACATAATCTCCTTTATTAAAATTAATTACGGATTAATTACGGATTTATTTTCTTATCATAATAATGTTTAGCTTTAATTTTTGCCAATATTAAATTTTCCCGGCCATTTATACGTGTTCTAATCTATTAAACAATGAAGTAAGATACTCAATGTATGTAGTATTAGGTTCGTCTTTCCTCGCGGATATATATGCCGTTTTACCAAATTCGTATGGCGTATGTTTTGATCTTTTATGGATATTAATGTTATACAAAAGCATTGCCATTCCTAGATAGTTATACCATTCCTTAGTTTTGTTAGTGAAGTGTTTTAAATACTCTAATAATGAATGATGCAATCTTTCGATCAAGCCATTCGATTACGGTCGTTATGCCGTTGTTTTATATTGAGTAATACAAAATCTGCATGCGACCTTACGCATAAGACTACTTATAAGATTAGAACTTTGATCTGTTAACATGGTTGAGGTGGACTCAGTATATATATAAAGTGTTTAATAAACATGAATGACTGTAGTTTGTTTAAGGGGAATAGCAACAAGGAACTTCGTGAGATCTTGGACAATAAGGATGTAATTGTGTCTCGCTTTTGCAAAGTCAATGGTCCCACTATATCTATAGCTACTTTATCAAATGCAATGCGTGGAGTGTCAGTTAATATCATCGGTTCGTGCAAATAACCATGGTGCCGTAGTACAGTCGTACGCTCATATAATATGTCGATACATCAGATCGATACCTAAACTTCCAAATAGCCGGGAGTGCCGTAGTACAGCCGTACGCTCATATTGATATGTTGACAGATCAATACGTCGATACATCGGATTGATTCATGAAGAAACTTACAAATAGCTAGGGATGTTGTAATATAGCCGTGCGCTTATGTCGATATGTCGATATGATGGAGTACGGATGATCGGATGGAGTACGCGATAAGTCAGGTTAATATCAGAAGAAAGTCATTCAAATTGTCATTGAAATTATTAGCAATAATTTACCTCAAAATTTTGGTTTTAGCTAAATAATCAGGTGGATGCTTTAATATTTCTTAATTTATTACTTAAATTAAATATTAAGTCGAAATTAAGTCTAATATATTACTGTAAGGAATTAGAATCTTTAAGGTATGTTTTATAGTATAGTATATTAAGTAATTATTAAATGCAATTTAAATGTTATTATTTAACTCCTTGATTTAATATCCTTGATTTAATGAGAAGGATTAATTTTTTCATTCGATTGAATTTTCTAGGTATTCAATGTAAAGTCCATATAGAAGAATGAATATAAATATTATCCTTATTATAACAATGAGTATTGATGAGAAAGATGTAAGTATTTTGATTAATTATTTTTATATAAAAATAGATATATAGCAAATAGATATATAATGAATAATATAGATGCATGTTAAACATAGATATACGATAAACAAAATAAACGGAACAATATTAACGAAACCATAATTACAGCGTTCTAATGATACATATTTAACTACTTTTAGTCTTCTCAGCAAATTAATATAATTAAATACTTCCAAGTCAGTGCGATTTACGAGTCGTGCATTATTTCGCTCGACAAACTACAAGTTAGTATAAAAGTTCAATCACAATAAAAGTTCAAACCTCATTGACGTGCGAGCGCAGTTGATTTCCTCCATTGGTTCTCTTTCCCTTTTTCTCTTGCGCTTATCCACATGATGGATTTGCACATGATGGACTTGTACTTACGCGCCACATCATTCGCGACGCGATATCGTTAACGAAATATCGTTAACGAAATTACGGTAATGTTCGTATCGCTATCGCGATCGCTACCGCCTATTCAGAGAATAAAATAGAATCGAAATGTTTGATATATTAATTTATGCATTTATGATAAATCGCGTAGCATGCGCACTGACTCTAATCGCGTCGATTAACATTTGTATATTCGGCTTGGAAGCAAGGAAAAATAAAAATCGCGATGTTGATCAACACAAACGCGAACACGATAATCGAGTACGATGCGTAATCGATGCATCTCTTGTGCTTAATTCCTCGTGGTATAATATCAGCAAAGTCCATTTTTGCAACGGTTTGGGAGCATTCCTGTGCAATGTGTTTAGGAAATCTATTTCGCGACATTTATGCGGAATCTGCTCCGCAACATTTTTAAGAAATCTCCTCCGCAATATTTTTGCGGAATATATTCCGCAATATGCACGCGATTAAGATTTAATCGCAATATTTTTATGTTCAAACAGATTAAATTTAATAGAATTTACTTTCATATCTAGTTACGAAATATGAAATTTTGTTATTTGTATTTTGTCGAAGATACAAGGAAAGCGCAACGAACACGATGTAGATCAACGCAAATAAATGAAACGTAATCGCGAATAGTGCGACAATTTCAAGAAAATAATTAACTGTGCGATTCATTAACGCGTAGAAATTACGGTGCAAAGCAATTAGATATTTTCGAGCTCGAACTTGGTCATATTTCGAAATAATTACTTAGTGTTAAGGATTTTGTATGTGTCATCTTTGATTTTTGGAAAGTTTTCGACGTAAACAACTTATATAGTTTACTTCGAGTATGAGTCATAAAGCCAAGGGATTAAATCGCAACCTGAAATGAAGAAAAATTATTATCGTTTGCTTATAACAAGCGACAAAGGTTTAGTGTCTTCAATGTCTTGCGAGAAGCCAGAAGCAATGGTCGCACATTTGTTGTTACTTAGATAGAGCAAGTATCCAGATATTGTAACTGTTAAGTTGTTTGACGATTAAAGGATTGTTTTGTTTTCTACGACTCTCATCTTTACTGAACACACTCCTTCGAACCGGCAATAAATAAATAATTAAATGGTTACGCGAAACATCGAAGGCGCGTTAACAAATGTGATTTTAATATAAATATTCAGTATAAATTAAGAGTCCGTCAATTTGTGCGATCGAATATCGATTCTTAGGGAAATTAATATTCATATTGTTAGAGCGCCTTCGATATAAATTCGCTCTACACTGCTCAAATATTTATTTATGCCGATTCTGGATAGGRTGACGGGTAAAGATAAGAGACATAAATAACTATCTACCTTTTTACCTTCTTTTAATTGGCAAACGAATTAGCAGTTATAGTATTTCGACTCTTACTCTGAACAAGTGACCGTTTTCTCGAATATCTCGCGTAACAATGAGGATACAGGCGCCTGGTAACTGCGAGAAAAGGCGATACTCTTTTGTTTTTCGTAACGGTTGACGACCTATGTCCCCCACTCTGGGACTCATCATCGACGCATGCCTGACACATTGCTTACATTGGGTTCTCGAATGTCCAAAACTCCCGACAAAGAATAAAGCCTATAAGAATCTTAAACATACCGCCCGCCTCGTATCCGAAACGGAGACGACACCCGAGCACACTTAATAAGATAATTCCGTTCGCAACACGTGGTAGTCGTAAAAAACATGATCTGTACAAAGAATGGGTTTTTTTTACAATGAGACGCAAAGGCGTTAGACATAAAAGGGGGCCCACATGAGGGGCACTTATTCTAAGGAGAATCGTTCTTCAGCGTGTCCTTCTCAGAGGACACCGGCAATTTACAAATTTGCGTTATTGGTCGTTTATAGTGACCACAAGCGGTGCGTAAGGTCACCATCCGAATATGGCCATCTGAACCTGGATGTACCTGTATTACACAAGCCAACTCCCACCGAGACGGAGGAAGTTGAGGGTTTCTGACGATGACTAAATCATTGATTTTAATATTTGCGGGTGATGTTGACCATTTATTCCTCATCTGCAAGGAGTGCAAGTAATCTTTTGCCCAGGAGCGCCAAATCTGTTCCTGTATAGATTGTACTAGCTGCCATCGTGACAGCCGATTGTCATTAATTTCCAGTACTGACTCTTCCGGTACTGAAAGGAGAGGCCGACCTATCAAAAARTGACCCGGTGTCAATGCGGATAAATCGCCGGGATCGTCGCTTAGCGCCGCGATGGGTCTCGAATTTAAACATGCTTCTATCTGGCACAATATCGTCGCAAATTCGGCCTTGGAAAGAGTTCGAGAACCAATAGCTCGCCGCAGATGGAACTTAAAACTCTTGACCCCGGCTTTCCAGAGGCCTCCGAAATGAGGCGCGGCCGGGGGGATGAAATGCCATTGCACGCCATCGTTCGCCAGGTTAGCTTGTAAGGTTGCATCCAAACGCATTGCCTGTAAACTGGCCCGAAGCTCGCGATCGGCGCCATAAAAGTTCGTACCATTGTCGCTGTACATGTGAGCCGGTAAACCCCATCGGCTCACAAACCTACGGAATGCTACTAAGAACCCAGCTGTGGTATAATCTTCTACAACTTCTAAGTGAATCGCCTTAGTGGCAAGACACACAAATAACGCTACATAATGTTTCCGCGTCCTCTGGCCACATCCTACAAACGGGATGATCCCGAACGGTCCGGCGTAGTCCACTCCGGTATGAGAGAACGATGGCGAGGGATTAACCTCGTACTTCCGGTAAATTTTCCATCAGCTGTGTCGAGGTCTTCGCTGCCTGACACGCACAGGTCACACAGCGGCGGATGTGCGCTTTCACGAGATTATAACTTCCGATAATCCAGTACCGCTGTCTCAAATAGTGGAGCACGAGTTGTGTACCGCCGTGCAGGGTAGCGCGATGCGCGCAGTCGATGAGGAGCTCTGATATACGATGTTTCGGCAGTATAATAGGATGTTTCTCCTCGTATTCTAGGATCGCGTTATGCAACCGCCCGCCAAGGCGGAGTAATGAACCCTCTCCTAGTAT
>JAHMML010000069.1:2285-22949 GCA_020341155.1 Eciton burchellii | reverse complement strand
TGTCCCAGTTCGAGATATTCACGAAGAAAGTCATGGTATGGCCTGCTGATTTCTGGACGGGATTGCAGTCTATTCTCCGTCCGGGCATATAAGGCGATGGCGAGCTGCAGGGAGTCGCCAATGTCGATAGGTGGGCCTGCTTTGAACGGCAGTCTTACCGTGTAGCTACCCTCTGTCGTACGGATGTGCGTAGAGACAAAGTGCCTCTCGCACTGTCCATCCTCTTCCGTGGGGGATAGCTTCTGGGGAATTTCCTCATCCTCCCAGAAGTTGCGTAGCAAAGAGTTTATCTCGGATTTGTCAACGCAAAGTGACACATGAGCCTCGACCAGATCGGGCTGAGCTACATCTCCAGGACCAGAGAGGACCCATCCAAAGATGGTTTTTTGAGCCATGGGTAGGTCCTTTGGGCCCACGCGTGGGGATTCGGCCTCTATGATCGACGGAAATAGATACAATCCGATCAACATGTGGATCGGGTGCTGGCTTGACGGGTCCGGATCCGCCAGTTCTAGACCGCGAAGATGAGGCCACGTATCGATAGGCAGATCTCGCGGGGCCGTATACGCGGTAATGTCCGGAAGCACGTACACCGTCAGCGGAATCATCGGAGCGAGTCTGTCGCGAGGGGACAGTACGAGCGTGACTCTCAAACCACCTCGCTGCATCCCGGCAACACCATGGATTGTTAGATCGGTGCGCTGTCGTCTAGTTCGCAATGTCCTACAGAAAGATTCTGAAACAAAGCTGAGTGTTGAATACTGATCTAAGAGCGTGCGAACCGGGATCCGGCGACCTTCTGTGGTGTGAAGATCGACCCATGCTGTAGGCATAACTCCGCGGTCCTCCCGCAGAAAACTCGGCAGCGTAGGTTGGACGTGGGCAACTATGAGCTTCCCCAGAGCGGAGGAAGGACTTGTGACCGCTTGCAGTCCCGGATCGCCGGCACCGGGCTCCGGAGCTCCCATGTCCCGAGTGGTCCGGCCTCTCTCCAGATGCAAAAGAGTGTGATGTGAGCGTCGGCAACTCGCACATCATGATTTGCTTGGACATTTCCGTGTGAAGTGATTCGACCGTAAACAATTGAAGCATGTTCGCTTCTCCTGAACAAGTGTACGGCGCTGCTCGACGGCCAACGACCGAAACCGCTTGCAATTTGCTAAGCCATGCGCGCCGTTACAATTGACACAGTTTTGCACCGACACATTATGCACAGCGGAACGGCCCTTTTTTGCGAGTTATTGACAGTGGCAGGAGTCACACCCTTAGAAGCTGGAAGCGAGAGAATACGGCAATTCAGAAAGTCGCTCAGCACTTTATACGAGGGACTCTTCTTGGAGGCGCCTAGGTGCTCACTCCATTTCGCCTCCGTTTCAGGGCCAAACTTCTCGGACATAATAGTCACCAAAAGGGGGTCCCAATTATCGACTTGGAATCCCAGATTAGCCACGTTTATGAGTGCGACACGCACGGTGTCTTTCAACTTCTTCAGCTCGGCGGCAGTCTCGAGCTTTCCGTCCGGAAGGCGGATGATCGTGCGGAGGTGCGCACGGATTAGCTCCTTTTCATTGTCGTATTCCTCTAACAACGTCCTCCAAGCGGCGTCATAATTCTCGGGAGAGACATTAAGTCCATCAAGTGACGTCGCGACGGGTCCAGCCACGCTCGAAATCAAGTAATGGAATTTGGCAATTTTGATCAACGCCTTATTCGAGTGGACCAGGGAATGGAAAAGGTGCCGGAACCTAGGCCACTCAATGAACTCACCTATGAACGGAATTGGAATTCGCTGCAGCGTTGCCGATGATTGCGTTTCATCGTCTACGGGATCGGGACTGGAAGGGCTAGCAGAGCTCGATGGGGTCACAAGGGCGTCATTGCCTCTTGGAGACGATCGGAAGCTTGATTGTAAGCGTCCTCCGCTGCTTGGTATTCGTCTTGAGTGAAGTAGGGCAGCTTCTTCCGATCTTCCGCTGTTGCCACAAAGRTGATGTCATTGTGGCGGTATCGAACTTCTTTCCACAGCGCTTGTAGCTCGGCTAGGCGCGAATTCGTCTTTCCCAGAGTGATGTTGGCTTTCGCGAGTTTCTTATAGTTAATCAGAATCTTTTTCATATCACTGGTGGCGTTGGCCTGTTCCAGTATGAGTTTGCGTAAACTCTCCGCCATGGTAATTATCTGTTGGCTTATAGAATCGCCGTAGCACGGTTATGCTTTCYGTTGTGTGTATGCAACACAGCTACAGGTCGTCGATACAGTTCGACGATGGTGAGTGCTCTTTCTCGTTAACTCGGTACCAATCTCCAAGAGGCTCCGGGATCCGTATTTGCCCAGGAGCGCGTATCGTGTCACGTGTCACTCACGTGAGCTCCGAGTTTTAGAAAGAATGCGATGTCGACACGAGCTTGCCTCAGCTCGAGCTCGTGATGATCCTTACAATGAACACTTGGTGCCCACCGCATCAGAGAAGATCAATTTATACTCGACTGTCCGCTTCACCAACAACGCACTGATATGCTCGAACGTCATCTATCCGCGGATCCGGCTCGAAGGACCATAAACAATGTTAGAGCGCCTTCGATATAAATTCGCTTCACACTGCTCAAATATTTATTTATGCCGATTCTGGATAGGGTGACGGGTAAAGATAAGAGACATAAATAACTATCTACCTTTTTACCTTCTTTTAATTGGCAAACGAATTAGCAGTTATAGTATTTCGACTCTTACTCTGAACAAGTGACCGTTTTCTCGAATATCTCGCGTAACAATGAGGATACAGGCGCCTGGTAACTGCGAGGAAAAGGCGATACTCTTTTGTTTTTCGTAACGGTTGACGACCTATGTCCCCCACTCTGGGACTCATCATCGACGCATGCCTGACACATTGCTTACATTGGGTTCTCGAATGTCCAAAACTCCCGACAAAGAATAAAGCCTATAAGAATCTTAAATACATATAATTGATGCTCGGATAATTAACGTTCTATCGGATTACGTTTGCTTCGAAGTATTTATAATATCGAAATCCCAGATTTCACGTATATATGGCATAAGCGGATCATCTCGATATTACATTACCTGCTGCGAATCCGCCAGGCTCTATCTCTCTATTATTTTTCTCTAATTATCACAACTGATCAAATTTACGATTTCAATTTGGAGTTTTGATTCGCGTGATATCTAGCTTGCTCCCTCTCTTTGTTTTCTTCCTATTCGATATCGCGGATGCGAACGCCATCGTGGATGAAGTGCCTCGCTCTGACGAGACTCAGTATGATTACAAGCAGAACGGAAACGATTTCTAAATAGTTACGACATTGGCTCAAATCCGCTGAGCTGCACATGAAATACGTGAGTGTCTCAAGTAAGTATATATATATATATATATATACTTCGCGAGATGACCGCGGAATAAAATATAACCCGCCATTCTTTTGGTTCGGCGTTTCTTACATACATGTATATCTTTGTGAACGCACGCATGTTCGTGTACATATAAATTCATTCTAATTTATTTCTCTGCGCATCTCGCTGTTAGACCGCGTAATTGCACTGCGAGAAAAATTGTAACGGTATAAAGCGGGGTTGATTACAGTGCCAAACACCGCGTTTCGACAAATTCATTAATTATAATCTCTTGGAGGCACCTGAATTCTTGCCGAAGCGATGAAATCACGAAACGCACGACTGCATCGTGCGTCTCGAAGTCGAAACGCGGTCTTGAATTATACGAAGACGCGCTGCCTCCGATAATGTGGGGTTCCCACGATATTTCCGCGATTTCCCTTTATTTGCACGCGCATTGATTTAATCGATGTTTAAATTTGACTCCAATCGCATCGATGCCGCCGCCAACTCGGCTCGCGTCTGTCCGCAAAATAGAGTTAATAAAAACCAAATTCGCGGTAATGATCGCGCCCACCGGAGGGAATTCCGGGTACATTATCGGCCACTGACAGGCTGATTTATGCCCTTTCGCGACGACAATTTCTTCCCGTTATGGCCGGACATTTTATTTATATCCGCGGCGCTCCGCGCAGCATCCTGGAATTCCATAACGGACGAATCAAACGACAAATTGCGCCGCTCGAGACGAGATTCATGGATTTTATCGCCATGCGCTGCGATGAAGTTGTCGGTTTTCTTTCCAGTCCTCCCTCCGACTTCGGAATTATAATTGAAAAAAATACGACGCAATTACGTTATATCATTGCTGACGCTCTCTGGTCTAGTTAGAAACGCGCGAGCATGCGCGTTTCATCTCGCAATCATTTATGTTGGATTCACCTGCCAGAATTACAATTATGTTCATAATCTATTTCGACGCCAAGTGATCGGTATTGATCAGTTTTCCATTACTCTTGCTTAACATTTACGCTTAGTATATCATTGCGATCGGTGCGATGATGCATGTTGCGAAAGAATAATGAAAACAACGCACTGCGCTTGGTTCCGACAACAATAATAACAATGACAATGGTCGGAGCGAGTAATGAAAGCTGCCTGGGAAGACATGGACATCTTGCAATCCTTCTCGTCACCGTAAGTCTCAAACTTATGCTTATTATACATGTACGAATGTACGCGATTTCGCCGCATAGAAAAGCTTTTTCTCGAAACATGCTTCCCGGTTGACAGGAGAAGCGAAAGGGAACGTTAAAGAAAGAAATGCTATATAATCCGCTCGCTGAGACGGGAAAGGGAGGAGGGCGAATCAAGCGCACTTTTGTAAACGTTTTCGTTTCTCTTCAGCGCTCATGGAAGCGCTTTTTCAAAGGAACAGATTATGTGGTGAATCAACTGTATCAAATGAAATATAAATATTCATGCGGTTAAGAGAAATTCAGGAATGTATGTTGTGTGCGACGATGACGGTGGCAGGGTTGAGGGCGGGGAGGAGGAGGGAGAGGAAGTGTAACGGTGTGGCTATTACTGCTGAAGTACAAATAATTTGCGCATTTGCAAATATATGACGAGCTTAATGATATTTCTGTATGACTTGCCTTGCAAAATGTTCGAAAAGTTTTGTATCTGTATTATTATTATTATTATTATTATTATTATGTCCTCTCTCTCTCTCTCTCTCTCTCTCTCTCTCTCTCTCTCTCTCTTTTTCCTCTATTCATGTACTATTCGAGTCTCAAAGTACACAATGCATGGTCGATGAATATCATTCGAGGAAATTTTCTAAAGCTTTATTAAATTTTTCTTAATACACACATAAGGGCGTACAACAAAAGGCATTTGCATATTTTGCGTTTTATCGGACTTGCAATCTTGTTTTACATTTAGGAAACCTGGAGGAATTTATAGGAAGCGGGATGAAATATTTAATAAGATTAGGATTATGCCTGTTACTGCCTTGGTGCACTAAATGTACCTGATTATGCCTTGGTACATTAAATGCACCAAAATAGTAAAAATAGAGGCTCGTCGACATTCCGTTTATGTTCCGCGAATATTTATGGCGAAAGAAACAATGAGAAAGTTACTACAAGACGCGTCCTTTATGTAAGTGCCTAATTCAAGTACTTCTCTCCCTGAGTGTTTTATTTGAATTAAACAAGCATTGCGATAAGAAAGCGAGACGAATCTGATTTTAGAGCGAAATGAATTTTAGAGCGAAATGAATTTTCGAGCATTTGAGAATTTTGTCTCAACGCATGAAGACGCGTGTAAAGTCTCGCGTATTATTAGCGAAAAAAAGAGTTCTCGTTATTATACGGCATATTATTTTGAGTAATAACAGTAACTTTTTTCACGCCACGTTCGAATTAAAAGCTACGTAGAAACGAGATATATTTGTAGGATAAAGATACTTTGCATTTGTACTTTGCGTTTGCGTTTAGCTTGTCTGCGTTGCGTTGCAATGTTCGACTTGGTATCAGAAATTATTGGAAAAGTTTGGAGTTTTCTTAAGAAATTACGACGAAACACCACGATAGAAAACATAAGACACAACGAAGCGAGCTATTATAGATATATTACGGCAGTATTGCTGTAAGGCTATTTCATTAAACCGTGCAATATACAATTTATACCGTTGTTAAGCATCTCATGCCAATATCACATGCCATTTTTCCATCCTACATATCGATTCATATTTAAGCTCAGCTCGATACGTTGTCGTTGTTGCGTGCCTGAGAAATGCCTAATCATTCTCCACTTTTTGTACATAACGATAAAACTATGGCGATAGAAGCGATGGAAGCAGAAATTGTAGCCTTCTACATATTGTAGTCTTGCACATATTTATTGAAAATGTTATATTGACGTAATATGTAATCGATGAATATGATTGTTATCGATCAATGATTAAAAGGACGGATTCATTTTTAAGATTGATTGCCAGGATCCCAACATTCCAAGGTTCCATTAAGGTCAATTACAATCTTGATCAAGAGGCACTGCGATCGGTTTTCCATTTCCATTGCGTTTTCATTAAGCTAACGTTGCGTTTCATTAAGCTTTCTTGTGTGTTGCAGGCAGTTCAGCTCTTACTATCGGGGCGAATTGATTACAACGCAGCGTGTTCGTTAATTTCATCGATTACAAAAAAGCTATATGAAGTATCGTTTCTAGTACGAGAACGCGGAGGAAAGCTCTCTCTCTTCCTTTCTCTCTCTCTCTCTCTCTCTCTCTCTCTCTCTCTCTCTCTCTCTCTCTCTCTATCGTGTTTAAATACAGTTTAGTCGTAATAAACGCTAGTCTAAAAACGCGGCTGCCAAAATTGCACCAACAAGCTCGTACGTGTAATAAGACACGATAATCTTTGCAGCTTTGCGAATCACATCCGCAGACATTACTAACAAACGGAATTGCGTGCGAGAGATTTTATTTTTACGTGATCCGTCCGTACCGTCTGTTTGTCTTGCCGAGAACGTTGCGTAACGTTCCCGTAACGTCCCGGTTTCCTCGGGTTCAAACATTTCAATGCAACATCCAACAACAACGAGCAGTCAACCTGCGATTATGTCATTTTCAAATGCATCGTATTTACATGCGTTTACGTAGCTGCATTTACGCGAGAATTGATGAGAACTGGCCGCTCGCGGCACGATGAGAGACAAATCGCAGGAGCATCTTCGACAGTGCTTCTTCGAGTTATCCCTCGCGCTCTTGCGAGATTGGTTTTGCGGAAACATCTCGACAATAAGTTAATCCCGGCGTGACGCAGTCGTCGCGGGTCGCAAACTCATGAATAAGAGTGCCGGTAGGTGAGATTCAGGTATCGAGGAATTTCGCGAAAACACGCGGACCTCGAAGACAAATGGACGGGTGAATCGAAGGGGAAACTCTCCGAGGAGCGGCGGGCATTGGAAGCGGATTCATTAAGGGATACTAAGATTAGCGCCATCGGAAAACTCGCCGAGCTCGCGCAGCCGTCGACTTTCCAGGATTACCAGCGGGAGAATTACGGCCGCGAGGGAGAAAACGTCGCGGTGATGGTGAACTGTTCATAATTGTCGGGAGATATGCGAGATTTTTCGATCGAACTTCGAGCACGTCGAACAACGCGGTAGCGCGAATCATAAGCAACGTATTTATTTGAATCCGCTGAACCAGTCACAAGCTATTCCGATAAATCGCCCTTCGTGGCTGCTAATTATCATGCGCGTGATTTATTACGATTATGATTACAATTCTATCGATTATGCAGCGATGATTAAATGCTCTTCCCGTCTCCTCCTTTTGCTTCTCCATATTCGCGGTAGATGCAAGCCTGTAGAGAGAGAGAGGGAGGAGGGAAGGGGAAGTAACATAATGCATTTCGCTTGCAAATTCGGGCGTAGCGTAACGAGAGTATTGATCGTGCGTGTCTGTAAAAAGCTCGCTCTCACATAAGCAGTAATTTAGGTAGCGAAACATTCATTAATAGCGCTATCACGTGCGCCACGAGGCAAACACATGCGTTTTGTTAAAAAAGGGAACGTATAAGCCGCACGGAAGGTGATTAATTTTTCATTTGTCGTGACCCGCGTAAATAAGAAGAATTTTTAATTTCATCCTCGCTCCGGATACTTGGCGACGATTATCTCCTTGAACTCACGTGGAATCCTGCGCATTGGATAACGCGATTTCTGATTTCCCCGTCACGGAGAGTAGACCAAGTCTCCGATAAGGGAGCGAGAGAGAGAGAGAGAGAGAGAGAGAGAGAGAGAGAGAGAGAGAGAGAGAGAGAGAGAGAGAGAGAGAGAGAGAACAAGAAAAACGATATTCGAGATGCATAAAAGTTTTAATTCTCAAAATTGACGAAAAGTAGAGGAAAAAAAGTAGCAGAGCACTTTCGGAAGCATAAAATCGCGATGAAAAGAGGAATCTGGCAGAAACGTCGAATATCTTCAATCGCCTTTCGGACAAAACGATACGCACTGCGTGATCAACTCGGATATTTCCCGATGAAAAAAAGCACGCGTATTTCCGGGAATTTATCAATATTTCCGGGAGATTTTGTGCCGTTTCCGGAAATTTCACATAAATGCATGCGCGCTTCAAATATAGATTCTCATAACAGAACCGAATGTGCAGGATATTTCTATCAGGATGGAATCGTTAAGTATGATAGGTCTTTGACGTCTCAGATTGAAGGAACAATAAGTAAAAAAACTATTCTTCTTCGCAAAGATATAACGTTTCTCGAGCCTAGCTAACCACCCCATAGGCTTCGCCATTCACAACTTTGCAATTACTCGCCTACTGCCACTGCACTGCTCCAACTACTACTATTACTACTCTCCTGCCACGTCTCTGCTGCCGTCGTCCTTTATATACTCAAAAGTGATGCTACATTTTAGAATTGTCGGTCAATCGCTACATATTATCAATCTGGACAAATCACGTTGTCCTGCGAGCTTCCGAGCAACGCGATTGTCCTTTCTTCTTTACGCGACGCATCCACATACATAAGCGCGCGTATCCCAATGCTTCGCCGATTACGACCTTTGATACGTGTTGCCACCGATAATCTCTTTCTTTTGTACTACAGAATTGATAAGCATGATAGGTCTTCGACGCTTTAGATTGAAAGAACAAGAAAAAAGGAACGCTTTATTCTTCTTCGTCAAGATACAGCGCCTCTCGCGAGACTAGCTACTTGATATCGCTGGCTGATTTCTGATTGAGAACTAAGACAGAACTGCCCTGACAAAAATTCTTCTCGCCTTTTTATGTTGGTTAATGTTGGCCCTCGCTATCCCTAATCGTAAATAAGAAAGCCACGATATCTCGTCTTGTGTTTTGTTTATCTAACAACATGGTGCTTCGGCCATTTGAAACAGTGGCGATTTATGGTTTGCATTTGGCTTGCTCTGTGTTTTTAGTTCCTAGAAGGTTATAAAATAAAGCTATAAATAACGATAGTCATTGTAGTTTCATGGGTCCCTGAAGTATGCATGAAGTGCATCCATGAAGTAAGCATCCATGAAGTGTCTCATTACGGCTAAAGAATCATGGGTCCATGAAGTATGCTGGACGTCACAGTTTGACTCTGTGCAGTATCTTAGAGTTAACAAATGACGATGCGATCATGAAGACGCAATCGAAAGTCCGAGCACAATCTTTTGGTCTTTTTTCCTTCTATACTGTAGTATAGTATAAGAAAGGGATTATCGGTAGGATCAAAAGCTTGTAATCAGAGAAGCCGACGCACACGTGCGTATGTTTGGCATGTTGCGTCCAGAACAAAGGACAATCTCGAAAGAAGCCGTGACACTCGCGGGATTCATCCAGATGATATGTAGCGATTGGCCAATAATTCTGAAATGTAGCACCATTTTTGGATCTATAAAGGATGAGGGCAGCAAAGACGAGACAAAGTGTGACAGACAGTATGTGAGTATGAGAGCAGTAATAGTTGAGAGTGACAGTTATCGAACCAGTAGTCGAATAATTGTAGAGTTGTGCACAGTAAAGCCTGTGGAATCAGTTAGCCTATCGAGAGATGTTATATCTTTGCGAAGAAAAATAAAGTTTTTTTACTTATTGTTCCATCGATCTGAGGCGTCGAAAACCCATCATACTTGACAATTCCATCAGGATAGAAATTTCCTACACTACGAAATGCGCCCTCTTATCCAAATTGGCGGATAATTGCAAGCTATTATTCAGATTTGCGTGATAAGAGAACAGAGAGGATGTATTTGCTACCGCGAATATAGCCGGCTAAAACGCGTATCCTTCGCAATGCCGCGCGACAACAAATCGCCTGATAATGGCACCGATAGTAAATGTCGTACGTAATTGTAACGTGTACGTTGCGATGGAATCGAACATTGCAACAGCGCTGACACGAGCAATAATGTCGCCGCTCGGAAAATTCTGCCTCGGATTGCTTGCCAAGAAAGCACATGCATTCGCAAACGCCCAAATTCTGTCGCACGTAAATAGAAGAGCAAGCGGTTTTTTGCCGTCGTTCCTCAGCGACGATCGATAATGAGAGTATCGACGATCGAGAGTAGGAATTACGGGAGGTCTTTGGTAAATTGCCAATCGATGATTGACCGATAAATTTAATTGATAAACAAACACGCTAATGCAGTCATGAACATCCGTGCGATTTGACGATCCGATAGTTCCTCAAAGCGTTCAATTCTTCAAGAGTCCCTTTCTAGTAGACTTTTTATTGCTTTTATGTCGCTTTGCATCGCTTAATTGTTTTATTTTATTAGCCATCGCTCTTGTTTACTTTCACTTTAGCACTTCTTAAAGATTCTGCTGTTAGATTTTACGTTTTCTTTATTATTCTGCACATACACATGCACACACATATACGCGCGCGAGTATCGATAATTGAGAATCGAGCAACAAAGAAGCTCGCGTTCCCCTTTCGCGCGGAGTTTCCTCTTATTTTTATTTATGCCACGGGAATTGTAGCCCTTTGGCTACAAGTTTTCTCACGCAGAGGAACACCACGAGATCTCTCGGAAGAATTTCATCGAAAATCAATGATCGCATTATATAGGGAACGCTCGAATTTTTGGGATACTCCCGGCAATATGCACCCTGTAGATTCACGCTTGCGATACAACATATATATCTCGCCATCTACATGGGCTATTTACTACATTGTAATATATATATGTATCCGCCTTCCGTTACATTAATATACGGACAACTCGGCATCCCATCTCGCGCTTGCCATCAGATGCATCGAAAAAGCAGAAATTTCAAGTAAATTATATTAACGTATTTTAACAGACGTGTTCACCTCCTCGCTCATCTCCGCGCTTTGGCAGAACGATTGCTTCCACGGGCATCCATTAATTTATAAAAACCTGCCGTGCGTTTACAAATCAGGCATAATCGACACATATAACGCGTCGCGTATAATTGAGAAGCGACCAGCCCGGCTACATAATTTCACGCACTTTTCTAATAGCACTTGGTGCAATTTCCCGCGCTTAAAACAGTGTTTCTCTAATCGATATTACGGCTGAATTTGACGCTATGTCGTCATTGCGTCCAGCGAAGTGCGTTAGATCGAACAAACGTATGGATTTTTCTTTCATATGGCGGGKTTTTYCAACAGAAAAWCAAATCGCGATTCATAAATATGTAACTTGGCACTCAGAAATGCGCTGAAACACGTTGGCCTGTCGGCAGAGTGTTTCGGTATTAATCTAAATCGTGCTTGCGCGCTTGCGCTCGCGCGTACTAATTGCCGATGCGCGCGTAGAAAATATTTCATATCGATGCGCAATTCATTCTTGAAACTATTCGCCACGTAATCAAAGATTCAATCAGCGTATTGGCGCATTCAATTTGGCTCGCTTAACGATACGTTTTATTCCATCACTGATTAATTCTTCTTTCTCGCACATCGACGTACCGCTTCTCTTTGCATTTTTAACGAAGCCACGTTTTAGCATAAGGCATTAGTAACACATAGATTATCTAATAGAATCGAATAATGGCACTGTATCTATGCACGACAATGATCCGAAATAATTACACGCACTCAATCATAAACGGCCAGGCCGCAATGCTTCTAATTGCGATCAACAGCACGAGGCAATTTGATAAAGCGACATGTGGTATTTTCACCGATTCGCAACGCGTTTGTAAATACGGCAAGGAAACAGACGAGTAATACGATTCTTCATGGTTCGCATGAATTGTCATTTACGCGTGAACGTTCGCAGGGAGAGATGCGTAATAGATGTAGACAAGATAGCGAGCATAAATTTGCACATAATCATATTCACTTAATCCTACAAAAAAAACTGATGTCTTTGGATATTGGTTTCTTGTTAAATGTTTTGTTTCCTCTTACGATCAAGCGTAGTTTCCCGATGCATAAAGGTAAATTTACCGTTTTCGATATTTCGATATTTCGTGTGAAACACGTCTATAACACGTTCATAAATTCGCAGTTCTCTTAATTCATCTGCTAGAAATGCGTGATATCACGTCAATGCTATCGTAGCGGAAATCCGACATGCAAGCGAGAAATTTAGCAACGCGGTTCGTTCTAAACGGCTGGCTGAGGAAATAAAATCGCAGATGGTAAATTGACGTAACGCCACGAAATGATGAATTAGATTTCGCATTATCGGAAGATATGCCGTCTCATTTAACAATATTAATAGTTGAATAATTCGCGCTGCGTAATCACGCGAGGCCCGTTAATGCCGTCCTACGGCACGGTCGTGCGTGGGATTTCGAAATGCGCCGCCACTGTTAAAAGCGTATTTCATTATGTTATTGCTGCTCGAAACATGAATGCACGATGGCACTATCTCGTGCCGTGAAGGACTTATCACGGTATTTGCGTTTCTATCCATTTCACTTTCGCGATTGCATTGTATCGCGAGCGCAAAATATTGTATAATGTTGATGAACTTCGGCTCGTTAGATCTCTGATATTGTATTTTTACGAGTTTTTGATATATTCTTTTTGTTTTTGACATAACCAGAATTAGAAGCCGAGATAATAATAACGAATACCTATAAATGGACATCCTCGCGCGTATTATCAAAATGTATGAAAAATGACCTCGCAACGGATGCAGCGAGGACGTTCGTGGGGAAACGAGTCTCGCTAATTTCAACTGATGAAATAATGTAATTAGTATTCACGAACGATTAATACACACGGACAATCTTATAATTTAATCGGCGGGAGAGACTCGAGTAGCTTTTACAAGGAAGAATTTTATGAATTTCGAAATTCACGTCGAGAACACAATGGGATAGAGATTATTATTCTTCGGTCATACGCGCGTCGCGCGTCAAGACGCGATGTATCATTTAAACAATAATATATATTCTGCTGCGTATGTACGCATATGTGGGCATGTGTAGGATAAAAGTAAGCGAGTTATTCCTAAATAAAAATAATCACGAGTGAAAGAAAAATAATATGGACGGTATGAAACATATAAAACGTGGAAGCAGTAACAATATCGAAGACAATCGAGTCGATGGGCGCAATTACGGTAATTATCGTGACGTTGTTCCATAGAGTGAGATCGAGTTTATCACACGTGGCGACCACACTTAACATTCCAAATAAAACGCGACAGCTCATGAATACGCAAGAAAGGCAGGGATGCGGAATAACTTTAAGTTATTCACGTATATACTAGAATACATTACAATCTGCATTACATGGAATTACAATTACATTACAATTTCAAACAATCTTGATAGTGTTACGTCCGCCTCCGCCTACCGACCATTTTCCGCCTCCGCCTGTGTAAGTCACGACTCAGCCGAGTAGATCCTTTTCTGTATCATTGAAATTGCCGCCATCTCTACAGTAAGGCATCCCCACTCAAGTGGCATCCCCACTCGGTGGCACGATGCCTGTCATCCCCACTGTAGTTCATCCCCACTGCAAGGGCATCCCCACTGCAGTGGCATCCCCTCCTTGAGGCGCTACGCCCAGATATATAAGCGCGTGCACTTGGCTCAGTCGCTCTCTTACTTGCCCGGACACGGACCTGTTCACTACTAATCCTCGCCACGGTATTAACAATACACTTTATTTCTTCTTTGTAACGATCGTATTCGCGTAACCTTATTATTTACCGTATACAAGTCTTAGTCCTTGTAATTTAACGATTGTTCTATTCATATCTTATAATCAAGTGTGTATCTCTATTAAATATATTTCATTTAATTTCAAACCAAGTGTTTAACCTTGTCTTGCAATCTTATCGACGCGAGTGCTTTTATACGACTTAATATTTTCGAACACGTGGCAATTCGAGAACGCGACCTTACTCTCCCCGAAGATTCTCAACAGCAACGTATCCGGAACGCTTGGCGACCAACATCTACCAAGGTAGGACTATATACACATATATATATTCTCATACAATACGTTCTAACGTAGTCACCGCCCGATTTTTCTTGATAACCGGCCGACCACGTGTCAATCTAATTCACATTTTCGAGAAAATTCCCTCTGCGCGGGCGATCCCCGAGATTTAAAATCTCGCCTTAAGTGTACGCGTCTCGCGGGAAGATCCGTGGGCCATCCACACAATGCGCTTACGGTCTTTGCTTGCCGGAACGTAACAATAGCAATCGGGAGGGTCCCGCATTTATACTACGTCAATCCATTTTAGGAGTTTTATGTCGACAGGAATAATAGCGTCGTTTGTCACACGAAGATGGAGTCTACGAACAATGTCCATAATGACTGAAGCAAAGAAAGAAAGCCATTCTTTCCGAGTCGAAGCTCATTAACTTGCGGAAAAACGGATTACTCGAGGCGGGCTTACGAGTTTTCGATTAATTAAGATATAACTCCTCGAAAAGAAATTCCACTTTCCACGCGAAGGAAGCTCGTCGGCGTGTATGTAGCGCGAACGAGAAACCCGGATTGCATTCGAGAACGCGAACACGACGATTCGCGTCTGTCAAATCGTAGCCATCAGCTTTGCGCAGATTTATGAAAACAAAATACGAGATCAATGGCGGGGTTCCGTGCTGCCATCCTCTTGTTAATAAAAGCCGGTGAAGGCTTGATCCACAAACGAAATCGATTCGAGTTGGTACGATAAGGCAAGACTGGCAAGGCTAGCTAAATAACGAAGCTGGGCTAGAAGCTGCAAATGGCAGACGGAAGCTGTCGGATCGGCCAGTTATTTAGCAAGATTATATGCAATTCGCAAACGAAATTATCACGCATCATGTACGCCGCAGGCGGCGATCTTCGTTTCCGTGCCGACAATTGCGCGTCACAGTGCTCCTCTTCGGCATCACGCCTCGATGCGACAATACGCCTTGCGACTTCTTGAATCCGCCAACGAGATGATTGCACTCCTATCCGATACCCTCCCTCCTTCCCTTCCGACGCGCGAGTACATAGGATTACATGCACGCGCGCACATGCAACACGTCGCCCGAGCTGCTCCAGTGTTACATCACCCTCGCAGCCTTCGTAAGCTCTTCGGAAATTTTGACCACGAGCAGCTCACGAGGTGAAGCGCAGTCGGTAAACTTGGCGTTAATTTCATGCAGATTCGGAGAGTTTGAGATTTGCAGAGTGGCCATGAGTGAAGCTCCCCGCGGTGTTGCGCACGCAGAGCGATGACGTCCGCTGAGCACCGTTATCGATATCCTCTCGGTCATCGGATGGATTACCAGTCGCCCGTACAAAGTAATTTTCTTTCTCAAGAGACTGCCCGGCGACGGAAGATGCATCGGTTCGCGTTAACGGCGAGCTTAATTTCATTTGCGAAGCAACGTCCCCGACCGTCGCGCGGGAATTGCGTCGCCGATGCTGATGAAAGGCATAGATTGGGCGCGGGAATCGGGGGATCCGATTTTCGCGGGAATGCGAGACTTCTTTTGAGTTTGCCGTGACGTTCGCGTGAGAAGAAAACGGCCGTGGATTACTCATCACGCTCGGATTGGCTCGCTTTAGCGAACGGATCAGCGCGTCGGATTTTATTCGATAACTGATCTTCGCGGTGGAACTTTTCGTCTTACTGCTCGATACGAGCGGAAACGCGGAACTGGCGAGAATCGTAAGATTTTGCACGATTAATAAAAACTCGACGCTGAAGGCATCGGCGTTGGCGTTTTTAGAAGATTGATCGGCGAAAGTGTTGCACGTTTCCGCAAGCTCGCGACATTTCTCAAATGAGAGAGCGATAAACCAAGACGGCGTAATAACGCAAATATTTGTCACTCGGAAAACATATACCGAGAGAAAATATTTTTGCAATAACAATGCCGCTGAGAACGCCGAGCACGAACTTTACGAATATTTATCCAGTTCGGGCGGAGTCCGCGGTTTTGTAAGCGCCGCGTTTTAACTCCACAGCTCGATATTCCCGCTGAATAATTCGCCGCTCGGATGAAATAACGCACGGCGATTGAGCGGATGTTCGCATACGATATATCGCGGCACGTGAATTCGTCAGTTCCGATCGTGCCGGCGTAATCTTCGCCGCTAATTATCTAACGGCAGGATCTAGCGCGCCGCCGCGACGCCGAAGCGGGATCGATAATTGCGAATATAGCCGCCATAATTTTAACTGCTATCTGCTCGGCAATTTAATCCGCTGGATACGCAACGATCGCCATTCAACTGCAATCCCCATGAAATTAATGTATTCTGCATCCCGCGTCCGTTATGTTTTCGGCACGATTTCAGATCAAATTAAACGCTCTCGTGCTTCTTTCATGAAGCAAAGGAAAGCAATTAGCGTAAGCTTCCTTAGCATGCTCTTCGATTATGATTTGACAGCGAACGGGAAACATCAAAGTTACCGGAACGTGACCCTGATAAGTCTGCCATTTGCTCGATAATGCATGGAAGTTGCACGCGCGAAGCAACTCATTAAACAATACCTCCGACTTGAGAGAGAATCTTTAAAAAAATCGCAGAGAGAGAGAGAGAGTGAGTGAGACAGAGAGAGCGAGAGAGAGAGAGAGAGAGAGAGAGAGAGAGAGAGAGAGAGAGAGAGAGAGAGAGAGAGAGAGAGAGAGAGAGAGAGAGATCGAAAATCAACTTCCATCTTCGCGCAAAAAAACGCGCAAAAATGGGCGCGGAAATATCGCGATGGCATTATTCCTAGCTTGCGCTCTTTTCCGCGCTATTATTGTTAAAGTCGCCGCGTTAAGCCGCTGCCTTTAAATTTCAGATAATCAGTCAGCGGCCTTAATCGCGCGAGCGCATTATTCCGCTGCGAGCATCTCGCTAATAGAATCTCCAAGTATTTTCGGTCGCATATGGATCGCAGAGCGGCCTGACAATTTCGAACACAGTCATGAGGCACTTCCGCCCCGTCATGGCGCATCAACAGCATCCTCACATCCTCCCCGGAATATCACGACGCGTTTTTCAGAGGATGCTCCACGCGGTGAATCTCGTTTACGGATCAGACGCGTGGCCGATCTTGCGATCGAAATCTTGCACGAAGCGTGTCGGAAATGCACCCGCGGAACGAGATGAAACTTGGGGCTGTGTCCCGAGAGGGAAGCCGTAAGAAACGAAGATGTCTAAAGGCGACGTAAATAAATGCGGAAGCAGCAATGGATTTCCCTCGCGAGGAATCTCGGGTAGATACACCGGCTAATCCACTGTTAAGGTTTTTATAAGAGTCATGAGTTTGGTTTTTTGGAAAGTTTTCGACGTAAATAACTTATATCGAGTATGATAAGTATAACAAGCATCACAGTATCAGAAAGCCAAGGGATTAAGTTGCAACCGTTGCCGAAACAAAGATCGTTGTCGTTCGCTTACAACGAACGACAAAGAATCAGTGTCTTCAGTGTCCTGTGAGAAGTGAAAAGCAACATTATTTAATAAGAACGAGTATCCAAATATTGTAATTGTTAAGTTGGTTAACGATTAAAGGAAGTTATTTTGTTTTCTACGACTCTTATCTTTACTGAACACACTCTTTCAAACCGGTAATAAATAGATATATAAACAATGTTGCGCAAAACATTGAAAGCGCGTTAATGCCGTTAACATCCACTGTAACGGTGTTTCCTCCCTTCCGCTTGTGAAGGATTCGGGATATTCCGAGAAACACGCGGCAAGGAGTTGCACGATGACTTCTCTCGAAAAGATCCTCCTTGCATCGCGTGCACTTTTGTTAAACAGAGAACGGCTTACATTGGAAAGGTTTACATGCGTTGCACGAGAAGGAATAAAAGAGTTAACGCATCGTTTTGTTTATGCGGTCTTACTTTCCGCGTTTGGTCTTAGTCTTCACAGTGTATCTTCTTTTGCAGTTCAGTTACAAGTGAAAGTGTAATTCTGTGTTCAGAGTGAAAGTGTAATTCTGATTTAAAATATACTTGATTTAGTTCAACATCGGATATTATTTCTTTCCACATCACATCCACGCGAGTGAATATATATTTTCTTAGTGCGGACACTTAGTGCGGATTAATGCTTCCATAAGATGATTTTTGACCATTAACGGCGTATCTAGACTATCTGGCGGTACTCACCGGTCAAGGACGATCCTATCAACAACGGCATATCCAGACAGCCTACCGGTTCTTACCGATCAACGTACGGCTTAACAAAATCTATATATGTTATGTTCAATAGTTATTTTACGAGAATTTCCTTTGTACGTGTGTATTTTTCGGGATTAAAATTCTTGTCGTAATCATTTGCGTTTATTATAAAGATTCATACGTATACGACGCATTTATGGTCTTTGCTCATCGGGACGTAACACCATACTTCGCATTCCTCAACAGAGTTTGTCAGAATTGGTGGTACTGCGGTACTATTAGTCATATTTGATGATCATTTTTGATCGTTCTTTTGCATTGCTAGTCATAATAGTCCATAACAAGCCATTTCAGGACATGTTTGATATACTTTATCATAATATGGCACAAAATATCAAACCTGACACGAATCAACCTAGTTGGTCAGAACTGGCTATTCTGGGGCATACATAGGGATGAATGATCTCGTTTTGTCTCCATTGATCATATTATAGGCCATTCTAAAACTTTTGTCTAGTTAAAACTAGACATGCCAGACATTTTGTGGTTTTCTTTGTCCACATTCCTCAGGGATGTCGCTGTGTGGAAAGGTACGTCAGATTTTGTAATATGTAGTACAGGATGCTAAGAATTATCGAATGTGTCTTAAAATGATCTATACGGTCATAACAGGATCACCGATGACCGATTATAGCCAAATTTGCAGCAGAATTAACAGTTCCTAGAACCTTTCTGGTATACGTTTCAGGTTTGATATTGTGTGTCACTGTGTGATATACATGGCCAAACCGGCCTCAAATTAACTATTAAGTTACAATGATGCAAGTTATCGAAAAAATGATCCATTATAATCAAGAATTTTTCGCATGGACCTTGTGGGCCTAGAATTAGAGTTCCGACAAACTAGATGATGTTACGTCAGATTTGGATATGTATGGCACACGTTTACCAGAATGGACATATGTCAATAAAGATGATGATATATAACTGTTCCGTGTGTCGTATCATGCTTTCGTACGACCCCTTAAAGCTATATTTGACCCATGATTCACAGTTCCGTTCAACTGTGGACAGATACGTCAGATTTTCTCGTATGTGATACAAGATGCTCAGAAGGTCGAGTATTATAAAATGACTTATATAGGCATAATAGGATCACCGATGGGCGATTGTGACCAAGTATATCGCAGAAATAACAGTTCCTAGAACCTTTCTGGKATACGTTTCAGRTTTGATATTGTGTGTCACAGTGTGATATACATCGCCAAACCAGCCTTAAATTTACTATTAAGTTACAATGATGCAAGTTATGAAAAAAATGATCCATTATAATCAAGCATTTCTCGCATGGACCTTGTGRGCCTAGAATTACAGTTCTGACAAACTAGATGATGTTACGTCAGATTTGGATACGTATGGCACACGTTCTCCAAAATGGGCATACATCGACAAAGATGATGAGATAAAACTGTTCCGTGTGTCGAATCATGCTTCAGTATGATTCCTTAAAGCCATATTTGACCCAATAATCACAGTTCCGTCCACCTGTAGAGAGATACGTCTGATATTGTCATATGAGGTACAAGATGCTAGGAATTGTCGAAAGTGTCTTAAAATGACCTATTCGGGCATAGTAGGATCACCGATGGCCGATTATGGCCAAGTATACGTCAGAATTGACAGTTCCTACAATCATTCTGGGATACGTTTCAGGATTGATTTTTTGTGTCACAGTATGATAAACGTGGCCAAACTGGCCTCAAATCGATCAAATAGGTCCATTGATGCATGTTATGGAGAAAAAAGATCCATTATAGTCAAGAATATCGCGCATGGTCCTTATGGCCCTAGAATTACAGATCCGAAAAATTCGATGATGTTACGTCTGATATGGTCATTTATGGCCACGTTGTCCAGAAAAGGCATGTATCGATAAAGATGACGACATACAACGGTTCTGTGTGTCGTATCATGCTTCAGTATGACCACTTAATGCCATATTTGACCTATTACAGTTCCGTCCAACTGTAGAGAGATAGGTCTGACATTGTCATATGAGGTATAAGATGCTAGGAATTGTCGAAAGTGTCTTAAAATGACCTATACGAGCATAGTAGGATCGTACTCCGAGTACGCGAAGCGACGCTGTAAAGGAGCTTTTGCGCCTGGACCATCTCAATAAAGAAGAAGCTGACCATCTGAATAGGATTATCGGAAAGTACAGCG
>JAHMML010000068.1:957338-995652 GCA_020341155.1 Eciton burchellii | reverse complement strand
TATATCTGTATCTAAGTTTATACATCAAACTGTAACATGTACTTGTTCCCATGAATAATTTTGATAGAATCGGTAAGATGAAGATGACAGTGTTACTAGTATATGTATACATCCTCCTTCCCTAGAAAGAGTACTTAGGAGAAGCATCACTTTTCTCATTATGATTTTAGCAGTAGTTGTTTTTACAAGTGTGGAAAGTTTATCTACCATCTAATCCTCAATCTGTTTCTTTTAGTTTGGTTCCTTCACCTTAATCTGTCTGACAAAAAATTGTACACAAATTACTATTGTTTATTGTTCAATGCATTTGTGAATTTCAATTTCAATATTGTTACATATATAATACAACAATATGCCTTAAATTTATTTAGGTAGCATGTTCGAACGAAGAATATTGTTCGCGTTCGTCGAGATGAAGCAAAAGCTGGAAAAGAAGAAAAGATCAAACAAACACAAATTCAAAAAGCCGTATGTAACAAATTGTTGGAGACTTTGACAAAAATATTGTACGTTACAAATATAAATTTATTTATTATTGTAAAAGGTTCTTGTTGACTTACTTCTTAACACTATTAATTGAGATTTCTTGTTACAATTTCTCATTAGGAAAAGGAAGCAAAAATAAATTTCTTAAGGAATCAAGCAAGATCGAAATATGATGGACGTATGGAAACGGATAGTACCGAAAAGAAGTTGGAACATGTTAACTTTTTTGCTGAACTTGAGGATGGAAAGATTGATTACAATCGACCAAATGTGGAACATGAGAAAGAGAAAAAGGAAGAGAAAGAGAAATATGAAAAGCAAATTGGTTATCTGACATATCTAGATCAAGATACTAATGAGGCTACTGGAAAAAAAAATTGGTATGAGGAATTGCCAACAAGATTGACGAATATACAAGAGGACATGGAAGTAGAGACAAAGAAAAAGGTTTTAAACGATCCTATGGTAGATGTAAGAAGATATCTTAGTATTATGCGTTCCGAGCCTATTAAGGACCATCCGAAAGTAAAAGCAGAGAGCATCAAAAGAAAACATACATCTGATAATTCTAATTCTGATGAAGAGAGTCACAATTCAAGTAAGAAACGTAAAAAGACTAAGAAACATAAAAAACATAAAAAACAGAAATATAAAGAATTAATAAAGAAAGAGACTAAAAGTTACAGCGGCATAGATATTGAGAAATTGAGAGCTGAAAGATTGCTGAGGGAGCAGAGTGAAAAACTTAGAAGCGAAGTTTTATTGGCCAAAGTAAAGGGAGAGCCAATGCCAATCGTAGCATCTAAGCCTGAAACTAAGCCTGTTATAAAACAAAAATACAACTCGCAATTCTTTCCTGAAATTGTTAGGCAAAATGCAGAAAGAATACTTAGGCATACTGATTCAGCAAAAAGCAAAAATTCTTAAACTTTCTCATTATTAACGGAGTATTACATTATTTTCATTAACATATATTATATGATATATGCATGAAAATGTATATATATATATATATATTGTAGATACGTGCAATAAATAATTATATAAAAATCAAATAATTAAGTTTTTCTTAAATCTTGAATTTAAAGTGCAAAGTGATATTTCGATTTAAATTTCATCATTTATTGTTTATACTAAACCTAAAATAAATGCAATAAATAGGTACAATTTTCTGTTTCGTTAGAGCAAAAGAGATAATTATATATTTTCTTGAAAAATAAAGAACAAGAAAAGAAAATCAGCAAGAGCGTAAAAGAAAAAGCAAACAAATGTAGACTCATGTGACAAAATGGCGGAATATCATGAATTTTGTGAACGGTGTGTCGAAATTTGACGTTTATGTCATTTTTTATATACACTTCACACATCACGTAAAATAGCTTCTATAACTTGTGAGTTTGTAGTTATACATAATTTTATCGAGCATCTCTTAGCTAGTTTTGCGCGCGAACATGAAAAGTCTCGAACCAGACGCTCATACCTGCGAGTGCCTTTCGATATATGATTTTGAATTCACGAACGCGGGCTTTCTATTTCTTTCACGAATGTCATTGCGCACAAGGATTAATTTGTTGACATAAAAATGCATTAATCCCTATTTTAATCGTTATGTGTGATATTATTACTTATATTTTTAACCACCTAGAGAAATAACCTCATTATTCATAGTCGAGATTATGTATTTAAATATTTCATATGTCGTAACGAACATTATTCGTGTAAATAATCTTAAGAATAATTATTACTAAATAATTTGGATATATGTGCTTATTTATTTATTTATTTTAATAATATCGTGCTTTTATTATTGACTTTATAAAAACATATTGTGCGTGATTAAAACATATGTATAGTAAAGCATGAAAATAGGTAATTTATCTAACATGATATATATTCTAATTATTATATTTATATATATTGAAATCTTATCTTGTAGGTGATATCGTCAATTATATAAATATCCAGAAGCTAAAAAGACTTGGAAAAATCTATCAGTATTCGATTAGATTATAATATGTCAATAATGAATGGAGAAATAAATATGGACGTGTCTTATCTGAGTTGTGACATAAATGGCACAAGATATATTTATAAAATTGCACCATGTTCGATGGACATTGCAAAAGATGCAATGTCTAATCAAGAGCAAAATGCAATCAATATTGTTAAGGAATCTGAGCCTGAACTAGAAAAGGAGGAAGAGCCAATTTCCATGGTTTACTTGAATGGACAAATGTATGTATTCCAAAATGGGATATTGCAAGAATTGGATAGTAATCAATCTGCAGAACAGATGGATTATTATGAAAAAGCATTCTTAATGTCAAAGGATATGGAAAACTATGAGAATGAGTATATCAGTAATGGGAACATAATGGCTAAAAATATGTTCGAACCATTTGAGGGACAGTATGAAGATGTTACAAGAGAAGCAGAGAAAAATCTTATTATGGAAGATAATAATATTAATACTGATGATTTTATAGAAATTATAACTGCTTTTAAATGTAAATTGTGTAGTTACATAACTCAAGATAAGATACAATTGTTGGACCATATTAAAAAAATACATTTGAATTCCACTATAAATGCAGAGGTAAATAATAATCCAAATTTTTATATATACTTGTTTTAATCAGAATAACATTATATTTTATATAATTAAAGTCTAAAGTCTAAATATAAAACGATTTATTTTTATGCACAGCCAAAAGAAGACTCCAAAAATATGGATGAAGTTAGGATAGTTTATATGTGTGCAGAATGTTCCAATTGTTTCCCTTCTTTCGAAAACTGTAGAGAACATATGATTAACGTAATCATTTAAATTTAATAAAACTTATATTTCATTTTATTTCAATAAAGATTTGTTTTATATCTCTCTAATAACTGTGTTTTCTTTAGGATCATCATTTGACAGATATTGGGAGTGATGAAGCTGGAAAAGAAAATTTAACAGATGATTTGAATCCCGACTTGATGACCAAACATATAGGCCAACGTATCGAAAACAATGAAACAGAAAATTCAGTAAAAATTTCCGAAAATTTAAATTCAGAATATACACGCAACAAGAGAATGATAGAATTAACTGAAAAAAATGTGAAGTACGTAATTTTATGAAAATTGTATTCCATAAAAATCTATTTTTATCTTTTACATGCTTAAAAAATTTTGTAATCTTTGCTAGGTGCTCATATCAAGGCTGCCCATACAAATTTTCCTCAGAAGAGATAATGCAGCAACATATTCTTTGCCATACGGAATCTGAAACTGCGACGACATTCAAATGCAGCGTGTGCCGCGATATGAAATTTACGAAATGGCGCCAATGTAGTTTACATTTGTGGAAGAAACATCAAATTGGTATGTTGATAGTTATCAGTTATTGAACTTGAAACGTTATAAATAACTGAAAAAGTAAACAAAATTATTTCTATTTAGATATTGGTTTATTTACTTGTAAGATATGCCAAGCTTACAAAAGCGCTACTATGGTTAAACTCTTGACACATATGCGAGTACATAGTGAAACTCGAGAATACGAGTGTCCCGAATGTGGAAAATGCTTCAAACAAGCTAGCCAATTACGTAACCATCGTATAATGCATTTGGATCGCAAAACATTGGAAGTGACCAGATGGTATACCTCCAAGAAATGCGACATGTGCGGTAAAACTTATGCAAATTCGAAATGTTTAAAGAATCATATTCAAGCTGTGCATTCGAAGTTACGCCCTTACGTTTGCAATGTTTGCGGTCATGCGAGTGCTAGGAAGGCGATGCTACAAATGCATTTGCGTCAACATACAGGAGACAAACCTTTCAGTTGCGAGATCTGCGAGTACAAAACTGGAGATCATAATACTTTGCGGAGACACATTATGCAGCATACGGGTAAATATTGAAAATAGTGAAATATTTAAAATTATCAAACCGAAAGATTAATGCGATTTTCTATCTTAGGATTCCGACCATATAAATGTCCGCATTGTTCATATACCGCGATACAAAGCAGTAGTTATAAAAATCATTTGAAATCAAGGCATCCGCTGTTATCTGGTTTATTCACATGTGATTTGTGTTCTTTTAAAACTGTGAAAAATGAAAGTTATATTCAACACGTAAGAGATCACGAAAAAGGTTTAATAAAATCTAATATGCAAAAAAAGGGTAAGCTATAAAGCTGTAAAATCACATGATATCAATGCAATACCTGAATGTTTTTATCTTATCTGTCGCATTTCTTTACAGATAGTGAGAATGTCGAGGTGTTTCCTGGCAATATTGCGGCAGCGCAATTAGTTTATAGCTGTCTAGGTGCCTTTTCGAAAGACGGGGATACATTAGAAGCTAATTTAATGTCTTCCTCAACATCTGCCGATGGTACATCGCAAACGATTACGATACAGATACCATCGAAACATCTTGAAGTTTCTTTACCGCCGAAAAATAATCTAAACAAAAGTAATTCTACGATTGAGCAGGAGGACGATGAAACAATGCATTGTTTTTTAAAGATTCCTAGAGAAGAAGAGGAAAGCATAGACACTGGCGGTATAACGATACCTGCAGAACCTGAAGAGAGAAGCGCGAGGGCAATAGATATCGAAGTAACGAATGTAATAACCAGTGTTATGGAAGAAACAAATGCGTCAGTCATTGATGTTGATTCATAAATTTATATATACATCCTCCATGAGATGGTCCTGACTAAAAAGGATAAACAGTTCAATATAAATAGAATTGTAGAACCTATTGGTTCACATGAATTAGCATGGGTCTATATAATATAGCAGTGCGCATTTCGCAAAATGTATTTTCTACTTTGAAATATATAAATATATTTCAAGTAGGTATACATTTCAGAGTATATATAGGTAAAGTTATTTCAGGTAAAAATATCTTACTATAGATATTTATAGATAGGAATTTATATATAAAAATTATTTATATATAATATCAATTCATTCGAATATCGTAATCAAATTGTAAATATGTTCATTATATCTTCTAGTATGCTATAATAAGTATGCTATAAATATTTTACATCGTTGTTATCCTCCTGTTAGATCAGATTCTAATTTATTCGATTAATATTGTTTCGATTTTCGCGTTGCACCCTTTAGATCAGAACCGCGAAGATATAGCGGGCTGTCTTTCGATCATGGAAATCCTAACTTGTTATCGCAATAGCGGAAAATTCTTTGGCATCTTAATGATGAATAAAAAACGCGGCTTCTTTCAGATCCGACTTCTCAGTCCTCAACAATTTTTGCTATTAATAATCTTTTGTTCTAATAAAGTTCCATCCTGATCTCCTTACATGACAGACATGCAAGAAGTAATTCCGATGCGAAATTTTAACTTAATGAATTTCTTCCACAACGGATGTATGTCCTGCCAACGAATTCATTATTGTACCATTACTGTGTACTTCTTTTTATAATACCATACGCTTAATGTAGCGTGTAGGCATTCATGCAGACGTTCATCGTACAATGCGAATCGTGCCCTCTTCTGCATGCATGAAAAAATAAAGTGGTAGCGTCTGGAATGTTGCATCAATTCCTAATGTTGCGGAACCATGAATTGGCTGCAATCTGGCTGTTTTTCTCTTTTTCTGATCTTTTCGGTAAGCTGGTTCCTCGTGATTTTTTAATATCTGCCCGGAATTAGAAGGCTATTTCCTTTGGATTTTCCTGCCATAGTAAAGTTTTGTGAATTATATAACTGTCCTAGAAAATACGGCTTTCTTCTTCAGCAGTCATCAGATTCCCGGTACTTTCGATGAGGTTGAAAGATTCCATTTTCTTTATTCTGGATATCAAAGCTACATACTCGACTATATATCTGCTTGTACTCGGTCTTTTTCATAGTGTTAGTAAACCCATCTAATCCTCAGCCAGGAGGATCTAATTTTTTTATCCAATATGATTTGTATATTAAAAGAAAAAGATTGAATAGAATTCGTAGAACTTGAGGAGAATGATTTCGTATTGGTGTGATATTTGGAATCGAACTCTGATCTTCCGATAGTCAATCAATCATTCTCGTGCAGCTATCTGCACCTTCATTATGGTTTTGTTATTATTAAATAGTTAAAACTTAACCACAGGATATTCATTTTACTCAAATTCATATTTAAGCATCCAATCTCTAAATGTTAGTTCAACAATTTCCAATTGGCGTTGATCGATCTCAAGTCGATCAAGTCAATCTCCAATAAGTTAATCTCCAACAGATTTTGTAAAATTAAATTAAATAAAAATAACTGAACAAAATGAAATTAATATAAAATGAGATTATTATTATACAAATATTTCATAATATCATGAATATGACATAAAATTGGCTTAAAAATACAACAAAATATAAGACGATATTTACAATATGACAATGATCATCGTAACATACATAGTATGTTATCTAGCTTTTATTATAAAAACAAAGAACTATTCATATTTATTATTTATATGGCGCATGACCTCTTCAGATTTCTTCTGTAGCGCCCATATTTTTACAAATTTCTACCAATTTGCCAAAGTAAAATGTGCAGATTGATGATGCTCTATTTAATCTATTTTGTATATATCCAATTGCATTAGGTTGCTCCATTCCGGTGACAATCTGTGATATGAACAACACATAAATAATTTTTATATATAAACATACTATGTAGTAAGATATTAAATTATTATATAGTAATTAAATTAATTATTATTGTATCAAAACCTTACCTGAAATATGTCTACATTTCTAGATAGGAAATAGATCATATTTTGCGAAATTCGTGCTGTTATATTACATAGACCTATACCATCAATAAATTCTGTTCATATCGAATTGTTTATCTTTTTTGAAATCAGGATTACATCATGGAGGACTTAGAAAAACAACATTCACTTTCAATTGTGGCGCTACTTCCATATCACCAATAATGAATTCTATCTGAACTCGATATCATATATCCGAGCACTGTGACGAGCCATTTTAATTTTTTCGGGATCAAGATCTATCGCAATCACTACAAAATAAAATCGATAAATATAACTCTGTTCAATTTGTTAATTGTTAATTTTGTTCAACAACTTTATATTTAGCAAAATTTGTATGCGCATGCGCGCACATATTCGTACATACACAATGTTATACATATCCCTCTTGCACGTAAATGAAAATTGAATGTAGTTCCCGCCTGCACAGAATCCATCGATGATAATATCACAACTACACGCTTTAACCATTTCTTTTGCTCTAGTGTCATAGAATATCAACTCTCTGTGAAAGATGTATTATTATCACATCTGCATATGTATGTGGAAAATTTTTATTATTAAGAAATGTATGAAGTACATACCCTTATCCAATTGAATTCCTTCGTCATATTTCCTAAAAATTATATGTCGTTTCCTATAATATTTCAATAAATTCATATTTTCTCGTATCAGATTTTGTAAAAATTCTTCGGTTATAACATCATATGCTGGATATTCAAAACTTCTTCTATCAGCATTTTTCTCCTCAAGAAGTGGATCATAGTAGAGATTTGAATCTTCCTCATTGCTTATGTGAGATGTATATTCTTCTTCGTAAAATTCTACTAACAGATCTCTCTTATATTTTTGTTCATAATGTTCTCTATCATTTCTATCATCTATCAACTTCTTACGTTTAGATCTCTTCTTCGGATTATCATGCGTCCTCCATGGATATAAAAATGTAAAAATTAGAAATGATGATAAAATACTTGACAAATAATTATAAAGATAAAACGTTACAATTAGAAGAATTATAAAATAAAAATAAGCATTCACTATTTTGATACCTTTAAACTCATTTTCTTTCTTGCTTAATTTTTAAAGTATCCATTTTGCATGAATAATTATTCACTTTTCATCAAATATATTATATGCTTCTAATATGCTACGTTATTTTATATTATTTCAAAAAATCCAGTAAAACAAATTCCTAATGCAAGAACAAATTAAACAAAATAAAAGAATCATGAAGCACGCGAACTATATTAATCCTAATCGGCAAGTATCGATGAAGTATGTAAGATTTACAATGTTCTTATAATGTGCTCATTTGTGCAAAGGCACTTTATGCGCTTATGATCATACACGTGTATCCTTTACATAGGAGAAAAAAATCTACACAAATAGAAAATGGATGCTGTTAAAACTAAGGAAGAAAGATCTTTTTTACAAAATATTATCGTAAACTGATTAGATAATTATATAATATTAGATATGTTTGTAGTTATTAAATACAATTATTAGATACAATTACATAATGTTAGATTCAGTTATAAAATAGAATTAATAAGTAAACAAATAGTAGTAGTAGTTTTATATTGATGTTTTAATATCAATACAGTTAATTTCTAAGTTAAGAGGCAATATCTTATTATGTTTATTTAACCTATGTTCTTTTTTAATTGTTTTTGTTTGAATTATTTGATATAATTATAATATATGTTATATAATTTAATTATATTAGATAATTAGATTACTTAGATAATTACTGTTTTACATATATATATATACGCACATAAATGTAAATAATTATTTAAATAAAATAAATAAGATTAAAGAAAAAAATAAGATAAACCCAAATTAAAAAACAGAATTCTCATAAAAATATAAAATATATCAAAGCGCAACTGTTAAAATTGGTATGAGTCATTTTTGACTTTTAGAAAGCTTTCTACGTAAACAACTTATATCGAGACTTATTTCGAGCACGAGTCATAAAGTGATGGGACAAAGCCGCCACCGTTGCCAAAACAAAGAAAGGTCGTTATCGTTTGCTTACAACGAACGATAAAGGATCAGTGTCTTCAGTTTTTTGCGAAAAGCCAGAGACAACGGTTGCACATTTGTTACTCAATTAGGCAAGTATCCAAATATTGTAACTGTTAATTGGTTTGACGATTAAAGAAGATTGCTATGTCTTTTACGACTCTCATCTTTACTGAACATACTCCCCTCGAACCGGCAATAAATAAATATCTAAACGGTGTTACGCGAAATTATCAAAGGCGCGTTAACAGCAATTCCTACCTTTCATAGGCTATATTCGACTAAACATTCACGTTTTCATACTCATTCTCAGTTTCTATAGCTTGAAAAGTTTTCCCATACGACGCTACGAGATTCTGTATACTTTCAACTTCATATTGATCATAATATTCAAATAGATCCACCTCAGAATCTGATTGATGCAATCTAATTTTTGAATACGATATGCAGTAGGCCAGTGAGTTGTACAGTCATGTTTGTTTGCAGAATAATTGTTATGTGTACGAAATATATTGCAATAACACCGATTCTTCTTACATCAGAGAATTGATAATTGATTTAAAACGATAGAGGTATGATAAATATTAATTACCAATGCATATATACGACACATATATATATATATATATATATCAATGAAGAGCTATCCATACATTAGGTTTTTCTATAGAATATGTTTCTATATTGGATACTTTGTAAGGATCTTGAATCTTTTCTACACGATTATCATTAATAATATCTTTTTGCTTCTTTAAACAGCTTTGAAAAATAAAACTGCATTAATTACCTATAGATATATAATACGATGAGAAGATTCAACTCAATTAAGAGCTTCAGATTCTTATTTACTCGCATCTAGAATAATTATAATTATATATTATTAATTATTAACGCATGCTTAAATAATGAAATATCTTTATGTTTGGAAACATAAATGTTTACGATAACAATAATTTCATTGACATGTGACATACGTGACATATATGACAAAGCATATATCTATTTTATCTATTTTATATCTATATATCTATATCTAGGAATATATCTATTTTAACCTATATCATATTCTATTTTTATAGGATACAATACATTATAAGTAATGCAAGTAATGTACACATTTCAAATAGAGGTAATAATAACATTTATTTTATTGATCGTTCATTGTATTCTTAATCCATTCTCTCCATATACATAACCCAGTGCAGAAGCAATAAATGTAAGCATTGGAACCGAAAGCATTACACTTTTTGTCCCAGACATAGATTTCGGCTAATGGTTCCCAATAGACGTTACACATTATAACTTTCACTCAGCTGATCGCTTTTCCCTTAATTTTCAAAGTTGAGCAAGTTTTCTGCAAAAACAATGCTCCTTTCACGATGCTAAAAAGCGATATTTAATGATCATGGAATATCAAATATGATTAATGGATTCCATTTGAATGGAAATTAGCAGTTAAAAATTCTAACAGATGATCTATTATATTATGTTAACTTATTATATGGTATTAACAAATACTTAATTATTATTATATCTAATTAACTTGGCTACCTACTAATAGTAGGTAACTATATAAATACGAGTTTGTAATGCGTGTAATATGTATGTAATTTATATTCATACATATACAATACTACTTGCGCGATTAAGCTAGCATTATTTACTCTCGTGTTTCACATTCTTGAAATTGCGATCTTGCATCACAAGAGAATCTTTGTTCGATATATGGTCATGAATCAAAGGAATATATTAAAAAATTCTTTGTGTTTTTATCTTAAGTAAAGTACGTTTTGAGAACGAAGGTCACACGTAAATGCCCTCAGACGTGAAGGAATATGTTACAATAAATACGACAGTAAATAAGGAATCAATATCATGTACGATATATAATTGAATAATAATAACAGTAAAATAGCTCTCCTGCGTTATTATTAATAAAAAAAAGGAAAACAAACCGGACATATAATTTCAATAAAGTCTAATAAATAACACTGCTATAGGATCGGCAGAAGATTAATGAAGGCACGATGACACATGTAAGATTGGTAGTACACGTGTACAGTTCAGAGCGACATGAATCAAAGATAGATAGTCAATTAATTAGATGTAATAATAATTAAGTATTTGTTAATACCATATAATAAGTTAGTAACATATAATAGGTCAGCCATCTGTTAGAATTTTTAAAAACTGCTAATTTTTAGTCCAATGGAATCCCCATTAGTCACTCTCATATTTATTATTCCATGGTCATTAACCTCATCTTCCAACGTCGTGAAACAGCTTCATTTTTGCACAAAACTTTTACGCAACTTTGAAAATTAAGGAAAAGTGATCAGCTGAGTGAAAGTAATAATGTGTAACGTCTATTGGGAACCATTAGCTGAAATCTATGTCTGGGATAAAAAGTGTACCGATCCCAATGCTTACATCTATTGTTTCTGCAGTAGATTATGTATAAGGTGAGAATGGGTTAAGAATACAATGAACGAGCAATAAAGCGTTGTTATTGCCTACTTGAAATATGTACATTACTTGCATTATTTGCAATATATTGCACCTTATAAAAAATAAAATATGATATAGTTAAAATAGATATATTCCATATACTTGGTCAGATATATCACAGTGAAATTATAGTAAACATTTATATCTGTAAACATAAATTTAATTATTTAAACATGTGTTAATAATTAATAAAAAACTAAGTGCAATTATTTTAGATGTCAAGTAGATAAGGATCTGAAATTCTTAATTGAGTTAAATCTTTCATAGGCTGTATTTTATAGGTATCCAGAAATTAATGCAGTTTCATCTTCCAAAGATGTTAAGAAACAGGAAGATATTAATGGTGATCATGTAGAAAAGATTCAGGATCTTTACAAGGTATCTAATACATCAGTTTATAAAAAAGCATAATGTATAGATAGCTCCTCATTAACTATATATATCATATATATGCATTGGTAGTTAATATTTATCATATCTCTACCATTTTAAATCAATTGTCAATTCTCTGATATAGGAAGAATCAATAAACTGTTATTGCAATACATCTTGTATACATAACAATTATTCTATGGACAAACATAACTCTGTAGACGATACAACTCAGTGGTCTGCTGCTCAGAAATTGGATTTGCATCAATCAGATTCTAGTGTGGATCTATTTGAATATCATGATCAATATGAAGCTAAAAGCATACAGAATCACGTGGCATCGTATGGGAAAACTTTTCAAGCTATAGAAACTGGAGTTGAAAATGAATATGAAAACACGGATGTATTAGTCGAATGTAACCAACAATCAGGTAATTGAATTTTGTTGAGAAATAGAGTATCTCATATTATGAAAATGAACACTCCTTTACTGTCCCATTCGGAGATGAAAAATTAAAAATTAAAAATATCAATTATGCTTTCGTTACTTTTCGTTCTCCATTTGATAATGGGCTTCTGAATAGAGAAGTCACAGCTATAAGAGGCAGTAACTTATAAGATCTTCTGATAATTTCATCTTATTCATGTCAGGTTATAAAGAATCAATGGGGCCAAGCTCATATGACATCACTGTGTCAAATAAAAGAACATGCAGTGCAGATCTTATTTCGCAGTATGAGTATGATGGTTACGATAATTCTTATTCCATATATGAATGCAATAAAAGTGCAGTGGACATAACATGGGAGAAGTTTTGGGCCAAGAACGGAGAGCAGTTAATCTGGGCATCCTGGATACAAAAATATGCAGATTACATCAATCCTGATTATTTCCAGAATACTACACATGCAGCAAGAGATGAAAAATCACGGGACGCAGATATTAATGAAGTAGCCACAGAAAAATATTTTGAGCAAAATACGCATTTCTTGAGCGAAACATACGAGAATTGCAAATTTGTACATTCTAACTTTGCAGGACTTCTCGATAAATGTAACTCGAGCGAGTTGAAATCGGCGCCGACATCTTCCTTGAACACTAATTTCTCGTTTGAAGACACGATTACACAAGTAGTTGATGACAAAGAAGCGGATGAAAATAGGAAGAAAATTGTCAATCTCAAGATAGTATCGGAAGATAATAATGGTTGGAACTCGTTAAATCCATATAGTACAGAAGAAAATTATGAACAGTCAAATGCAGAAGATGAGAGATTACTAACGAGATGTAATTCCACTAATAATTCGACAGCGAAAACCAATGCGATTTCTGATTCCATGACAAATGTCACGAAAATGACTTTAACTAGTTCAAGTTCAAGTGATTCCAATTCCGTTCATTCATCGAACCCTATTAATTCTATCACGAGCTCCATCGAAAGTAGTATAACCAGTAGCAGTTCCGATCAAGAAAATGGATTTTCAACAGAAGACAGTGACAAATACTGGCAGCTATTATGGAGAGAAAATTTTCAGTTGGAATATCAAAAACAATACGAATTGTTCGTAACAAATTATAAAAAGGAGCACAATATGGAATACGACGAATCATATTCAAGTTTAAACGAGTCAGGGGAGGATTCAGTCGTAATTAGGCAAGACGAAGTGACACTTCATCCTTTAGATGACGATGCAAATAGTGAAGAGTTATCAGAGCCTGACAGTCTAGAAACCGACGTTTCCAAAATGCGGCAAAGTAAAAATGCGGAATTTGTGCAGATTTGTGCAAATGAAAATACGAAAAAGACCAATACGTGCTATTCGAAATCTAACAAGTCGAGAACACAAAGATTAATCATGGATTCAGTAGGCATGTTGATAAAGAACCTGCAAATAACAACAGAAGAGGAACCTGAAATAGAACAATGTCCAGATACATCGACGCATTCGACCATCAAATGTATGGAATATGAAAAAGCCAGGTATGTGACTTTATCTATTATGTAAAATGCAGTGAGAAATATCATGATTAAATGTACAGTACGGAAATATTAAATGCTTTCCAATGTATTCAAATTTATAAAGATGTTTCAAGGCGTCGATCAATGAACTTTGATTGCAGTAATCATCAACAAATTTCAACAGCCATTTTTATTTTTGGTTTCTAACGAATAGCTTTCCATTTTCTTTATTCAATGCATTTAATGTATCGTGTATAATGATTTGAGGATATAAGGATAGAATAAAATTTATTAATCTAATACGAATTTTTTCAATGTAGTGAGAATGAGAATATCCTCACCAGTGGAGATAATTTAGAAAAAGTAAAAGTTGGTCTTTCAATAATGGGCTATTTATATGGGAGTAATAACGAGCAAGATTTACGAGGGGAAATTATTTATCGAAAACGTCATCTTAAACGACGAGCTGCGCAGCTTGAAAAATATAGACGATGCAAATATGTTTGTGCATCTGAGCTTGATAATATACAAAAGGTAAGATTTTGATATAGTTTATATTGTTATGAAAATCCTTTTATTTAACTTAGATACGGTTTATTTTTTTCTTATATTTATCTTATTTAATTATTTCGCCTTCTATATCTCCATCTCCCATATTGTTTCTCTCTTTCGTTTCTCCAGAGATATCTATTCCATTACTTATTTCGGCAGTCCATTTTTTGCACATGTCCGTACCAAACTAGTTGTTTCCTTTCTTCTTTGTCTATTATCGAATCTTCTATTCTCATCTGTTGTTTGACTTCTTCGTTTCTGATCTTCTGTCTTGAAATCTCGGACAATAGATTGCCGAGTAGTGTTCATTTCCATAGCTACTAATGCTTTCTTCTTTCGATTAATCTCCATGTTTCGCACCCATATAGCATTACACTTTTTACCTTGTTTCGTAGACGTTGAACTTCCTTTTTTTCGTGATGTTCTTATTCCACAAAATACCATTCAGATATGCGATTATTCTTCTCGCTTTTGTTATTCTATTATTTATTTCTTGTTCATCTGTCCCTTCCCGATTCGATGTTATTCTCAAATATTTATATTTCTTGCAAGTTCTGACTTCTTTATTACTTTGCATTCCATTTCCTCGGCACCAATGCATAGATACTTCGTTTTTTGGATATTTACTATTAATCCCATTTTTCATATTCTTACATTAATTTGCTTATCATGTACTCAATATCTTCCCTTCATTTGCTATTATCTCCTGGTGGCCGCAAATTGGAGTGTATATAGGCATTGTTCTTTTACCCATTCTATGGCATTTCCATTTCCATAGTGGTAAAGCCTTAGATACATACATCTTGAAAAGTATTGGAGATACATAGCATTCCTGGCGCAGTCTTTTTAATACTGGGAAGTCCGCTGATAAGCTGTTGTTCTGCTTTATTCTTGATCTTGAGCTCTGGTATAAATTTTTAAAGGCTTTTATTAGAGTGCTTTTAATATTCGATTCTTGTAGGATTTCCCATAACTTCCTTAATGGTTCCATATGCTTTTTGAAGATCTATAAACGTGTATGAATCTCTTGATTCTTTGCTGTCTCTTCTTCAGTGACCTGTTTTGAACAGAATATATTTATATATATCTGTACAGGATCTTCTATCTCTGAATCCGCTTTGTTCTTTCTCTTTAAGATTGCTATATTCTTTCTCAATCAGACGGCTTAGAATTCTTCTGTATAGTTGGCTCATTGTATTTGATATCGAAATTCCTCGGTAATTGTTGGGATTCTTCTTTGTGTATTGAGGAGATGTATGTCACTTTCCATTGATCTGATACACGATGTCCGTTTAAACATTGATTGATGATGTTGCGCAACATTCTGTATAGTTTTTCGATTCCCTTCAAAAGCTTATAGCGCATATACCACACGCTTCTGGTCCACACATTGTGCTTCTTGAGAGATTTTATCGTTCTTTTCACGTCTTTTATTTCAGTGTTGACCTCTTCTCTTTCTACATGAATATGTGTTTGCACACTTTGTATTCAGGTCTTCTTCCGTTAATAATGTAGTGGTCCATCCATTCTCCATGTGATATTGCTGGAATTAGCATTATTTTTCTTTTTTCTGTGTTGTTTTTTTTATGAATTTTCATGTCTCTGTACTTCGTCTTCTTCCGATATTTATCTCTGCATTTCTTGTTTCATATCTTATTTCTCGGCATTTACAATTTTTCTAACTTCGTTTTTTTTTCTGATATAATTTCGTTCGTCTTTTTTCGAGTTCAGGCATTTCAGATATAAAGGTATAACAGATATGTCTTCTTTTCCTTAACCAATTGTTCAATTTCATCAGTCCATCATAGCGTGCTGTTCTTTCTTCTCTCTTGATTTCCCACTGCTTCCTCTGCGGCTCCATAAATATTCTAATATATTTCCATATATGTTCTCAATCCTCTCCATTCCTCCTTTACTTTCTCGTTCAATCTTTTCTGATATAGATATCTTATATTATTTATTTATATCATTCGATTTTCTACCTTGTATTTTATGTATGTTATCCTTAATTTTCTCAGTGTTTCCTCCTTTCTCTTTACTATTCTGGGCGCTATATGGCAGGAAGATCTTAAATCTAAGTATCTAACGGTCTAAATGATCTCATGTTCTTCTAAGCACTTTCACATAGTTTATTGTATTATTATTATTATTATTTTGTCTAGTAATAATGTAATCTATTATTGATTTTAGATTCCGGTTTCGTTGTATCCACATATACTTATGAATTTGTTTATGTTTGAAAAATCCGTTTTTTATCATTAGATTGTTATACTTGCAGATATCGATTAACTGAATATCGAGTACTGTTCCTTTTTTTGTATATGGTCTCACTATTTTATTATTAATCTCTCTTCCTGTTTTATTATTCAGGAGCAGGAATAACTTTCCTGTGTTTCCCATATCTGTTTCAATTAATATGTCTTACGTATTTTGTAATTCTTTTGTATTTGATTTCTTCTTTTCTTGGAAATTTATTGTACTGAATTTTTGGGAACGATATAGTATAACATAGAATATTAGAAAAATATAATATATTTAGTGAAAAGTGATTGATCAATCGTGCAAAATGGTTAGAAATTAAGAAAGGAAGAAAACGAATTTTCTGAAATATAAGTATCAAGGTAGTGAATGTTCATTTCCATCTTTCATTAATTCTTCTAACTTTACATTTTTATATTCATAGAAAACGTATGAAAATCCGAAGAAGAGAAAACGTAATAAGTCGGTAGATGACGAAATTGATATGAAACATGATGACGAAAAATATAAGAGAAATCTGTTAACAAAGTGTTACGAGGAAGATATAGACGAGAGCGCATATTATCCAAGCGATGAGGAAAATCCATGTCTAGAGTACAATCTATTCTTTCAAGAACAAAATGCTGATACGAGAAGTTTTGAATGTTCAGCACATAATGTTATAACCGAAGAACCTTTACCAGATGTGATACGAGAAAATATGAATTTATTGAAATATTATAAGAAACGACATATAATTTTTAGCAAATATGACGAAGGCATTCAATTAGATAAAGGTGTGTATTTCTACATACCTTTCTTAATAATAGATGAAAATTTTTCATATACATATGCATGTGTACTAATCATACATCTTTCACAGAGAGTTGGTATTCCGTGACACCAGAAGCACTCGCAAAAGAAATAGCAAAAGTGTGTAGTTGTGACACAATCATCGATGGATTTTGTGGTGCAGGCGGGAATAGTATTCAATTTGCATTTACATGCAAGAAGGGTACATATAATATTTACGCGCGCGCATATGTGTGTGTATGTATATTTCTCAACTGTACGGCTTGAGAAATGAAAATGGCTCATGTGTGCATCTGAGTATCTGGTAATATATTACAGAAAAGATTTGATATATTTTATATTTTTATGAAAATTCTTTTGTTTAATTTATATTTATCTCATTTTTTTCTTACATTTATCGCCTTTAAATAATTATTTACGTTTATGTATATATATATATATATACATAAACGTAAATAATTATTAATTATATATATAATTAATTATGTAAGTAATGTAAATAATTATCTAATATAATTATATCATATAATATATTATAATTATATTAAATAATTCAAACATAAACAAATAGAAAAGAACATAATTTAAATAAACATAATAATGCTATTGCTATTGATATTGCTTTCTAATTTAGAAATTAATTATATTGACTTTAAAATATCAATATAAAACTATTTATTGTTTATTTATTAATCCTATTTCATCACTGTGCACGTGCGCATACATACACACACATTTTACTACATAAGATTGTTGAACAAAATTAACAATCAAGAAATTGACAACAAGATTGATTTATCCATTTTATTTTGCAGTGATTGCGATAGATATCGATCCTGATAAAATTAGRATGGCTCGCCACAATGCACGGATATATGGTGTGGAGGATAAAATAGAATTCATAAATGGAAATTTTCTGGAGATAGCGCCCACACTGRAAGCGGATGTCGTTTTCCTAAGTCCTCCATGGGGCGGTCCTAATTATAAAARGMATAAACAGTTCGATATGAATGCAATTTTGAAACCTATTGGTGGGATGGGTCTATACAATATAGCAGCGCGAATTTCGCAAAATGTGGCTTATTTTCTACCTAGAAATGTAAATATGTTTCAGGTAAAATTTACATAATAACCAACAACTTAATTACTATATAATCATTATATCTTACCATCATAAGTGTATATGTTATTAAAAATTATTTATATATATTGTTTGTATTACAGATTATCAGCGGAATTGAGAAACCTAATATACTAGGATGTATACAAAACAAATTAAATGGAGTATCGACAACCTGCACATTTTATTTTGGCAACTTGGTAAACGTCTGCAGAAACATGGGTGGCATAGAAGAACTCATCTCTGAAAGGACGGTCATGCCTTATATAAATAATAAAGATGCATAGTTTTGTTTTTACAATAAAAGATACGTAACGCATTATGTACATTATGACAACCTTCGTAATCTTGTAAAAATCATCTTGCTATGCTATCAACATTTTATTGTATTTTTGATCTGATATTCATAATATATTATGAAATATCTATGTAACAATAAAGATTCTATTTTATATTTTTTAACGTGTCTTTGATGATTCGCGCAACATTGTTTCTATTTTTATTCATTGCCGATCGAAGAGAGTGTTCAATACGAGAATCGTTAGATAATAAACAGTTTTCTTTAATCGTTACTTAACAGTTATAATATCGGGATAATCGCGCTAACTCAGTATGCGACTGTTATGTAGCTTCAGGCTTCTGGCAAGACTCTTGACGCTTGTATGACATTACCGAACGATAAGAATCTCCTTTTGTTTCGGCAACGATTGCGGCTCAAATCAGTGGCTTCGTGACTCATATTCGATATAAACTTTACATCAGGAACATTCCAGAGCCAGAGATAGTATATATGAAATCGTTAACAATATTAACCGATTAATTTTATATTAATTTCTTTTTGCTCCTTATTTTTCTTTAATTTTATTATGATCAATGTTATCTCTGTCGGATCGGAAACAACGGGCCGTGTTGAAAAGCTCAGGTGCCCCCTTACTCGTGACTAGAATGGCTATTATTAGACGTTAACGTTCAATTGTTGCATGGAGATGAAAAGAAGCCGCGATATGTCCTCATTGCTCAGCGCAAACGGATTTTCCGTAAATGTGATAATGTATAAGCTTCCCACTCCACCGAGCTACTCAATCAGCCCAGAGTCGCTTGATATGCTTTATCATGATTATTAATTATTCACGGTTTTGATCTAAAAAGACGCGGTACGATTAAAGATGCCGCCAAAGTCCAAACAATACATATTATTGCACGTATTAAAAGAAAAGAATTGTAATAGTTACTAAGTAACAAAATGACTAGCATTTATTTGTGCATTCATTTGCTTATGATCGTAATTATTTGATTTTTTAATCAATTTCTATTTGTTTTGAACGTATTGAAGATGATCTAATTATTTAGAAATTTATATATATATATATATATATATATATATATATATATATATATATTTACAAATCTAATGTGTTTCACGAATCCAATCAATTTGTTTCTTTGTTTTTATTGATTATCAGCCGATTATCCTCGATTATCCTCGCATTTTTCTCTTTAGGTTCTGCCCTTTAGGTTCTATCAGCAGTGTCTAGCTTTCCTCTTTTTCTTTTTAAAAAACAATGCATCGTTTCGTTTTTCAATTATAATGTAACTATATATTGTAACTTTTATACATCTGTATACATTGTACCTTAGAAAGGAATAAAACATATATATTAAAACAAATTCCGTATATAGTTTGTCGCACGTATCGCAATCAAATCATCGATGTCGCAAACATAACGATTGGCATTGGCTCCCCCTTTACTTTGGCCAATAAAACTTCGCTCCTAAGTTTTTCACTCTGCTCCCTCAGCAGTCTTTCAGCTCTCAATTTCTCAAAATCTATGCTACTGTAACTTTTAGTCTCTTTCTTTATTAATTCTTTATATTTCTGTTTTTTATGTTTTTTATGTTTCTTAGTCGACCAAAAGCGCCAAATCTGCTCCTGCTTGGCTTGCACGAACTGCTTGCCATCGCGACGACCGATTCGCATTAATTTCAAGTACGAAGTCATCTGGTATGGAAACAAGCGACCCGCCAATCAAGAAGTGGTCCAGCGTCAACGCGGATAATCGCTAGGATCATCGTTAAGCGTGTGATTGGTCGTGAATTTAGACATGCTTCAATCTGACACAGTAACGTCGTAAATTCGGCCTTGGAAAGCGTGCGAGGACCGATAACTCGCCGCAGATGAAACTTAAAACTCTTAACACCAGCTTCCCAAAGTCCTCCAAAATGAGGCGCAGCCGGGGGAATAAAATGCCACTGTACCCCATCATTCGCTAGACTGGTTTGCAAAGTCGAATCCGAAACTCATCGCCTGGAAACTTGTTCGCGAAGTTCGCGATTAGCACCATGAAAATTCGTACTATTATCACTGTACATGTGAGCCGGTAAACCGCGTCGACTCACAAATCAACGCTGCTAGAAATCCAGAAGTGGTGTAATCCTTCACAATTTCTAAATGAATCGTCTTGGTAGCAAGGCACGAATAACGCTATATAATGTTTTCGCGTCCTACGAGCGACATGATGCTGAACGGCTCTGCGTAATCAACGCCAGTATGAGAAAATGGTGGTGAGGGATTAACTCGTGGTTCAGGCCTCCCAAGTCTCCCATTAGTTGAGTTGGGAATTTGGCCGGTTGACGTGCGCAAATCACACATCGACAGATATGCATCTTGACGAGATTTCGACCTCCTATGATCCAATATTCTTRTCTTAAAGTGCGCAGCGTAAATTGCGTGCCACCATGAAGAATAGCCCGACGCGCATGATTTATAAGAAGCGCAGAGATGCGATGCCGCGGCAGTATGACAAAATGTTTCTCGCAACATTCGAGGGCAGCATTTAGCAACCACCCGCCAAGCCGAAGTAACGAATCTCCAGCTAGCATAGGATTCAAAGATTTTAAAGCACTGGATTTCCGAATCGGCTCGTTATTGCTCAGGGCGTTCCACTCCTTTCGGAAGTGAGCTTTTTGAACGAAGCGGAACAGCAAAATTGGGCGACTTCGCGCAAATCAGAAACGTTGATTGGTAATTCCTTACCGGATTGCGAAATCCTTTTTCGCTTCGAATTTTCAATGAATCTCAGAACATAAGCTGTTACTCGGACTAACCGAGTCCAGCTCGGAATATCGTTGGAGCAATTCCCACTCACTTGCACAGTCCAATTGATGTACGGTAATCTTTCGCGCTTCTGTGGAAATTCCGACTGACATCCCTGGATCACGTTTTGGCCAAGTGGTGAAGGTGCGCTTCAACCAAAGGGGGCCGTTCCACCAAATCATGCGATAGTAACATTGTTGCCGATAGTCCACGGAAGGCGCAATCGGCGGGGKTTTYCTTTKAAGAAACGTGATGCCACGTTGCACTCGATAACGAAGTTTATACTTCGGAAACGCGATTCGCAATATAAATGTTCCACTTTGATGGATGTTGTTTTAACCACGTCGAGGTTATCGTGGAATCTGTTCATCTATAAATTAGAACGTTCGACAAGGAGAGCGTTTGTTTTGTCCAAGTGAGCAGTCGGCATAAGAGCACAACAGCATTCAATTCAAGAGGAGGTATACCGATAGTTTCTACCGACGCGACCTTCGTCTTGGCACAAATCGGACTAACTTGAAAGTTAGACAAAGAGTGAATTACTCTTAAATATACAACGGCGGCATAAGCGCGACTCGACGGGTCAGCAAATCAGCAATGTATTTCGAACGATAAATTCTCTTTGTTTTGACTGGTCCAGCGCGGAATACGGACACGTGCCAAGTGCGGCAGGTCGTCAACGTAATCCCTCCATCGTTGCACCAATTCTTGAGGGATTGGGGCATCCCAATCGTTCTTGATCAAAATCTTCCCAGAGCTCTTGGAGCAAAATCTTCGCGGTGATAACGACAGGCGCAGCCTATCCCAATGGATCGTAGAGTTTAGCGATGTACGACAAGATTGAACGTCGGGTAGGAGTAACTGTCACCGAGCTATCACGAAGAAAAAGATGTCTTCTTGCAGTAGCCATGATAATACAAGAATCTTTAACGTTTCATTTTTTGCTAGAAAATGATCTGCGAGCTCGTGTCGGTTGGTAGGGATGTCTTCCAGAAAGTTCGGCGATTTTGTGGCAGTTAGAATCCTCCCCCTTTCATTAAACCGATTAATTGGTCTTTTTTTTCTCTTTTTTTTYTTTTTTYTTTTTTTTWAACTCCATTTATACTTCTGTCTCGCTACCAGTGGTTTTGCGAGGCGTTTTTGAATCTTTTGTGTTTCTTCTATCTAGGTTTGTTGTTGCTCGTTGTTTTTGCTCTGGATAGTTTATGGAGTTGGCGTTTGCCTTGCAGGAAAACCCCTGCCGCTGGTTCCCCAGGCAGGTTGCTGTGTTGCGTTTCTGCTTTTACAGTCCTTCAACATCTTGGATGTCCGGTGTAGGCATCCTGTGCGCTCACGTTCGCCTGCGTGAGCCAACTGCGTTGACCAGCAATCCAACTCGAGCGCCTTTGGGTTGGATTTCAACCAACTAGAAACCTGCTTTTCATCGTGCGGATCTGTTGCCCGCGTTTCTGCTTTTGGACTAATTTGGATTAATTGGTCTCTCACTTCACGCAGCTCGTGAATATCATCCTTGCCGAAGGGCGTATCATCAACGTAAATTGAGCTTTCAATGATCGGGACTGCGGCCGGAAATAGGTATCCATCATCGCAAGTTGCTCAAAAATTCGCTAGATATGGTGCGAGAGCTAGTCCGTACGTAACGGTACGAAGTCGGTAATGCTGCAGCGAAGATTCAGGGGTCGGTCGTCAAAGGATACGCTGAAAATCAGCATCCATAAGTTCTACCAAAAGCTGGCGGGATATTTTCGCGATGTCTGCAGTATACACATAACGCCATTGACGCCATCGGACGATTATGGCCGGCAGATCCTGCTGTAGCTTCGGTCCGACCAACAATTGGTCGTTAAGCGAGATACCGTTACGAGTTTTGCATGAGTTGCGTTGAAAACAACACGTAGCTTGGTAGTGCTGTTTGAGTATCGAATAACATGCATGATGCGGGATATAGACCGAATAATGTGAACGCATCCTCCGTCGCGGACTCCGTGTGATCGAGCTCAAGATATTCGTGAAGAAATTCATGATATTGCTTGGTAATCTCAGGACGCGATTGCAATCTGCTCTCCATTCGGGTATGTAGAGTGGTGGCGATCTGTAATGAATCGCCAATATCTATGGGTGGACCTGTTTTGAAAGTCGCACCGTGTATCTACCCTCCGCTGTGCGGGAGTGAGTAGAATGCAAAATGTCTCTCACATTGCTCTTGTTCCTCTGTAAGCGGTGGTTTCTGAGGAATCTTCTCATCCTCCCAAAATTTGCGTAGTAAAATATTGGTTATCGCACTCTGTGATGCAAAGCGAGACGTGAGCCTTGTCCGTATCATACGGAATCAAACTTGCAGGACCGGATATGATGCAACCAGTTTTTTGAGCCATGCGTGAGTCCGGCGTGACCAGACGGGAAAGATCACGCATGAACAGCGATGCTAATAAATCCGTATTTCTGTTTCTCTTCCTTTTTCTCTTTCTCATGTTCTCATATTTTTAAGCCTAATGAATCATCATTTTCGGAAATAAATGCTGCTTCGCGCATTCTTTCTTTAAATATTTAACATAATAATCATATGTACGCGTCTTATGCGCAAGATGTAAAGGTGTCATTATTAAGCGTTATACGTTATTGTTACGTGTTATGATGATTATTACGGAATGAATATGATAAATTTAATTTTATCTCCCTTATCTTCCGGTGTTTATTTTATAAAATATATTGTCAGACACATTTTACAAGGTTACATGTTAATATAATTATGTAATTATCATAACGCGGCTGGAAAGATCAATTGCTACAACACCCGACAGATAGCGCCATCTCACGGTATGTTGCGAAATGTGCGCGACATAGCAATACGTTGGCGCGATAAATTAATTTTTAACACCACTTGGCAGCTTTCTATTGGTTGTTGATCGGGCACCTCCCACGTAGTCCAACTTTCCAACTTTATTCCGCGCAATAATAAAAGGGCATATCATTTGTTTAGAGCGAAGAAAATGAGATAAAAAGACGCATGCGGCTGATGACGATGGACGAAGATTCTAGCGGAAATATGATTCACAGATATTCCGTGAATCATATAAGCTGCGTGATCTACAATTGCATCCTTCTGTGCAATCATCTGTACAAATCCCGTCATCAGTCATCGGAATGAGATTAAGTCTGCATGCTTTAGGAATACGGCGAGAATGCAATAAAGCTGATAATAGCTGTCATTACACACAGTATCCACGATAACGGCGATTGTCGTTGCATAATTGGGAACTGCAAATAAGTTTTCGCATTACTACTTTTCATTACTGGCATCACTAGAATCCAGTCGCCAGTGTCATCCGGAAAGATACGATTGTTCTTTCCGCGGAGGCAAGAATTAGATGGCCAATCTCCAATAGCTTGCGCATCATCGGGAGATCGTTGGCGCGATTTGCAACATGGCAAGGATCACAAAAGTAATCGCCGTCACTAAATGTCGATCTCTTTGTTGATGTTGAAGTGAACAGAGAGTTTCCAATGATTCTCGCCGATGATCAATGGGGAGTTCCGGTCGATGCACGTAAACCACTAGATGATCTCAGTGCGCGCTTGCGCTTGCGAGACGACGACTGAATCGGGCGCGTGAATCGTTCAACGACTGCAATGCGCGCATTGAAATCACGAAGCGACCCGCGTACCACGCTCGAGACAATGCGCGCACTTGGAATCAGCGGGCTGATTCGCTATCCGCACTTATCCACACTCTCCGGATACTTGTACTTACGCAGCGCGTAATCACACCAATTATGCAGATCGAATATCCGATTTATCGAATAAGGTCACCTCGTGCGATACAACTCCCGACATGTTAATCGGCTTATTGACGTGACATTACAAGGCAACAACAAATCTGTCATCTGCATATTGCGAAGAAAAACAGTACTCGCGATAACTTCTGCTGCCTGGCTTCGGCTCCCCGCTTCTTTCTCAGCGCGATTTACATATTCGCGTTACGTTAATACAAGCGTTACGTGTATGCATGTTAACATGAAGCTGCATCACCTACAGGCACCTACACGCACGCAACGCTCAAACGCGCGTCTATTTATCCACGTGCACACGTAAGTGTACAGATATCGCAATTTTAGGTACGAAAGATCTTCGAAGAATATCCGATGCACCATCTATCTGATCTCCATCCTCGCAATTTTCCGGAAAAAACAGGCCGGGAAAGGCGATCCGCGAACGAAAATCATCTCTCAAATACGTACGATACGATACGATACGATACGCGAGTCGACGTCACCTGATCCCCATTCCTCCCCCCTCCCCCCTCGCCCTCCCCATCCCGCAGGTTAATCCCCTTAAATCAAGGGTAACGCCGCACGCGGCATTATCGGAATAAGATGGAGCGGAATTCTCTGAAAAGCGAATCCATCGCAGATCTGCAGAAGTGCCGATCGCGCATACGTGCGTTGGTCTCTCTCTCTCTCTCTCTCTCTCTCTCGTCCCGCGGGAGAATCGCAGCTCCTGGGTGCAGAGACCCAGGTCGCGGCTGAACCGTGAGAGTTCTCTCTCAGAGAACAGAGAAGATATCGCGAGGCGGATAGACGACGATAGGCAACGACGACGAAACGAACAGCTGGAATGACGGAGAGAGGAACGAGCGCGCGAACGAGCGAGAGGAAAGCAGCTGGACCGTGGTGCCTCCACCACGGTCCGGAGACGGATGCTGCGATGAGGCAGATCAAGAGGGAGGAAGAGAAAGAGATGGAGGGAGATCTCGCGAGAGGGGGAGGGGAGGAATGGGGAGAAGCAGCGAGAGGGAGACAGCGCGAGGACGAGAGGAGCGGGATCGGCCGGCAGCGAGAGAGACGGCGAGAGAAGGCCGCGGTAGTCTTTCTCGCCCGGCTAGGTGAGATAAGGACGAGGCGGACAAACGGACTGACGAAGGTGTCTAAGGTAGGGGATACTCAGTCTCGCGGCCACGTGCTACACGAACGCACGCCCTGAGCCGGCCGGCCAGCCTGCCAACCTGCCTTGCCTGCCTACCAAGCTGTTGCTCCTCTTCGTATCCCAGCCCGTATCATCTCGCGCGCCTTTTCCCATCCGCTCGTCCGTCCGTCCTTCTTGCCCGGTAAGGTGAAAATCGACCGAAAAATCGATGTCGACCGCCAGCGCGAGCAAGTGAGCGTGCGAGCGATCGGTATGGCTCCTCAGTGCAATCCTTTTTAAGAGGGGAAAACCTAGAGCAAAGTGATTCCAGGAAGAGGGATTAGAAGAAGAGGCCCTTGCTCGACTACGACATCGACCAGCGTGATCCGCGGTAATCCACGGATCCCACACGGATCCTTTCCGACGGACAATAATACCTTCAATGCGCGAGTGTGCATCGGCCGATGAATAGCGCTGTTGGTGTAATGACGTTATCGCGACGAGGACGATCGTGAACTGTTCGACGATGCGCGAATGAAGAGTATGTGCTCTCTCTCTCTCTCTCTCTCTCTCTCTCTCTCTCTCTCTCTCTATCTCTATCTCTATCTCTGTGCCGCAGCGGAAAAATGAACGGCGAGATGATGCGCGCTGTCGCGGACTGCCATTCTTGTAAATGCGATAGTGCGCAAGACTGAACGCAGGATTTATGTGTAGCAAGAAGAAGTGAGATCGTTGAGAGAAACAAAAGCGGAATTACCAGTGGAGAATTTCCCAGCCAGGTACTTAGCGAAGTATGCTTTTCTCTGCGAGACGATATCGACTTGAAGTTGACCTGAGAGAAAAGGTCTCGACGCAAAGAGAAAATAGCTTTCTTTCGAAAACAAGAAAAGTCAGAGTAACGAATGATTCAATGTAGCATGTGCATCCTACTTTTCTTTCTCAGCCCACAGAAATCTTTCAGATCCCAACAGATTTTGCGTAGAAACGGTACAGTTGACGCGAGTCTTCCTACAGTCTTCCTCTCGCTCGTTCAAGCGAGTGTCCGTGCACGAAACGCACGAACGTGACATCTCGTCGTGACTGAATAAACTAATAAACGCGACAAACGTTAAAGACTGACGCGATGAATAAACTACGCGGAGAATTCGCGTTATTCGGTTCAGATCTCGTTTAACATACGGAGCAAGAAAGCGTACGAGCAAGAAAAACGTCGACGAAAAACTAGCGGCACGAGGAAAAATCATTCGCAACGTTCTTTTACGACCATTAGTCTTCTTACGTCGCGAATGCTATTCGGGCAACAAGAAACGCGACTTGATCGCTTTCGTTTTGCCAAACGCGAAAGTCAGTGAGGCGTTAGTTGCAACGTGAGAGTCATAATAGTACGAATAACACAATGATGATACGGATAATGTCATCGGTGATATCCGAAATCTCAAGTGCCGCAGCAAACGTAACGTTGCTGCGCTTTCATAGGGCGCATCGAATAATGACATCTGCGCGTTTGTCATTCGCGGCCGTCCTACGATCATCATGGATGACACAATCTCGCGAGAAGATTCGAAAGGCGCGTCGCGCAAGATTAATCGGTCAGTTATTTCCGTCAGTCATCTGTAACATAATTTTCTCCTGCATGAGCGTAATGTCCCTCGCTTTTCTCACATTTATCGAGCAACTCTCGAGGAATCGTGACGTTTTGCTGCAAGGAGTCTCAGTGACGGATGGCGATGCCGCGATCTCCTATTGGGGACCGCCCCAATAAATAATTTAACAATGTGACCTCTCTCGTGTGACCTCTCGCGTTATCCCATTTATCGAAACTGCGATACACGATTGCGAATCCCGTGTATCGTACAACAACAACCGCGAAGCTGGGATTCCCTCTGTTACCGATCGTGCTCGAGAGTCGGCCGGTGGACGCGAGAGACGTCGATTATCATGGAAGACCGAAAAAGCTGGGAATCTGATTATGGTCGAGGTCTGCTCGATCGCGGATTCGCGCACGGAATCGCAATCCGACTCGATTCCGACGCTCCCGATCAAGAATCGCGCGCGTGATCGCGAATCGACGACGGCCGGTGCCGTTATACGAAATATTGATTCGGCTCTCGCGGCGGTTACGATTAATTTGTCACGACAAGTGCGGCGGATAGGGGAGGGAGGGAGGGAGGGAGGGAGGGAGGGAGGGAGAGCAGGGCAGGGGAGAGAGGCGCAACAATTTCAACTGTCTGCAACCGGTACGGTGATATCCGTGTGACGTGCCGTTCACAACCGGTTCATTAAAGCTGCAGTCCGCTCGTCACTCATTGGCTGCCACGGCTTGGCAGCGATCGAGATGTTCGTCCGGCGAGAAGAAGATACGGTGAAAAAGGGGGAAAAAAAGAGAGAGAAAAGAAAAGAAAAGAAAAGGAGCGAAAGGAAAGAGGAAGAGGAGGAGGAGGAGGAGGAGGAGGAGGAGGAGGAGGAACGGCGTGTACACACGTATATACACCGCGGATGCTTTCGAACACGAGTGTTTCATCTTTCAATCATTATTACCGCAGGGGGAGGCGAGCAGGGGCAGCCGATCGCGATAGCCGCCTCGAACGGCGGGGAAAAATATTGCCGGACAATCGAATTATTAATTGCGACCGTAGTAGGAGTGGTTACCTCGTGAGGCAGGAGAGAGAGAGAGAGAGAGAGAGAGAGAGAGAGAGAAAGAGACAGGAAAAACGACGAATTAGCGACAACGAAATCATCGTCGGACCGTCATCTATTTGATCGCGGGATAAATCTGCGCGCTTCGATTCGATATCTCAATGGGATTATCGCGCGTGAACTTTCACGGTGTGATATACGTCAGGTATCACGAGAAATCGTAGCGGGGCATTCCGGAATGCGGAATGCCCGCACGTTCTCGGGCTGACTGCTACACGCTGTACGAGATAATTAATTGATCTCGTTGCCAATTTCGATCGGGCGAGCCGGGCGTGCAAGGCGACGTCTAATCGTCGAAACGTCAAATGGCAGCGGCTCGATCGCACTGTCTTCATTTCCCGCGAATTTCCATCGCGTATTCTAATTATTCCACGAATTAAATCGGCACCGCACGCCAATCGTTCGGCCACTTATCGCATGCTCCGCGTCGGACAAGTCGTGCTCAAGAGGAAGAAAGTCCTCTCTCCTTCCATTCTCTCAAAGATCGAGGCGGATGCGGAGATCTACGGAGATTTTCGCATCGAGACGATGACAGCTGAAACGCAACGCCAATGATGGCGCGATGATAGCCTGAATAGCCCGAAGCTAGCGAATAGGAATGACAATCGTGTGATAGCAGCGAACGAAACGCACTTATGGCGTTCTATCACGAACGCTGCTCGAAAAGGCAAATCGCCACCAAAGCTTGATGACACTTGGTCGGCATTGTCGTTAGGACGCCGGAACGCCTGTTATAATTGGGTGTTACGCGCACGCGCGCGTCGTTTAATCCGTGAAAACGAGGATTTATCGGAGCCGGAACCCGGCGAGATGACGGCGCATTCAGCGGAACCGGTCCTCCGCCAGTGTGTGCTGGCTCTTAATTAATTCGTCATTAGTGGAGGAGACGGTAAAATTTATCGGCTGCCGTGTGATTCTGCCGGATAGCGACGCGCACGCCCGTGATCGCGGAAACGGATTGTCCTACGTATCGCCACGCGTTCTCCATCGCCGCGCGAATATTGATGCCGGACAACGATTATTCTCGGCGGATCGCGCGAAGGCGCATTCCCACGTTGCGAGCTGCCGCTGGGGCCATTAGTTAAACATAAACGGGGATTCCTCCTGGTTTTTCGAGCACCGAAGAGACTATCGGTTATGCGTTCTGATAAATCGGGATAATTCCTTCAAGCAGCGCTATAAGACAGCCGCACGCGGTTGCCAAGACGCATTCAGCGGAAGGCCGCATTCGCGCTAGGAGCAAACTGCTGATAGAAGCGGAGAAACGAGATGCTCCTGCATCGACATCGGCTACACTAAAGTCCTTCACGTTTCAATAGCTGCGCATGATTCCAGCGATTATAGCGATTTGCTGGATAAATTTATCCACCGGTGGATTTTAATATTCTTCGCTCGTTCGCCGATATTCGTTAACAGCTCCAGAGCGGTGCAGCATCCTTGTCGCAGCTGGGCGATATTGTAACAGCTGAGGCGACTAGAATCCCGGCGGCATAAATCCGCGACATTTAACGCAATCAACGTGCTTCAATTATGATCGGTGAATGCCTGAAATCCCACATAATCTAACACCTAGCCGCTAGGTTCTCGCGATCGTGTTGCAAGTTCGCGCCAACAATATCCGCGCGATCGTCAGATCGGCGCCAATTACCGCGCTCCTAATCGCGGCTTTATGATCGGTCAAGAGTCCGCGGAGTGTCCTCAATTAACATTCGCTTTCGAATCGCATCGCGAAACTGGATCGATTCCCCGATCTATCGATCGTCGCTCCATCATGGCGTCGCGTTGCGATTTCATTTCGCGCGACGGAGATTTGCCGCACGAATCATCCCACGCGGATGGGCAAATATTGGTTTCCCCGATATATTTATACCGGCCGTTCCGTTGTCGGGATCCGACGCGAGGTCTCTCTCTCTCTCTCTCTCTCCCGCAACAAATTGAAATTAAACCTCGGCAATCAGAAGCGCGCACGTATACACGCGTATGCGCGCGCGCGCGCGCGCGCGTCGGCTGAGTTCCCACGTGGTGCGCGGGACGAAAATTAATACGTGGCAGCCTCTGTAATTAGCTCTCGTATTTATGCGTCGCTCGCAGGGCGGGCTGCGTTAACATGGTAATGGCGTTACATCGTTGTAAACACGACATGTTATCTCGAGAGCGATACCGAGAGTCCCGGGGATGCTGGTCGATCGCGATTTCGGACGACTGCGCCTCTCTCTCTCTCTCTCTCTCTCTCTCTCTCGCGCGCGCGTGCTTTCATGCCGGCTGCCTCGCTCGCCGCTCGTATTCTGAAATAATTATTGTACGCCGCCAAGCTGATACCGAGCCGCCCCGCGCGCTCGCGCTCGCCGTAAAAACGCCGTTTTAATAGCGGGTGATATCCGTTACCGTACATTCGGCTGTCTCGTTGCCGAGAAGCTCTGCGGAGGCGGTCCGTACTTCAGCGCGAGTACCTTGTCTCGATCGTCGATGAATGAATCATCGATCGCGGGCCTGATTTCGAAAGCGCTGCTGCGCAGAGAAAGAATCGTATCGATGCGATATCGCGATCATCCGCGGATCATCCGCGCGATGGATACCCGAGATTTCATCATTCGGAGAGATCAACCGGCACTGTTGATCGGCACTGTTTGCGATTTGATCTTCAACATTATTCGCTTTTATCCTTATCGGACTTGGAAACATGCGTCCGATGAACGTTTCAGTGACAGGCACGGCGAGGGCACGGGAGACACGAGCAATATGTTGACCCGCTGCGTCGAACGGGAGGAGGGCAGGTCAGGTTGTAGGCCAAGACGGCTGACACCGAGCGAGTAAAACGCGTCGAATGGACGTGGGCGATTTGTCGGGCACGGCAGGATTGGTAGGGAGCGGATCCATCTCGATTGCGACGGGTGTCGGTATCATCGCCAACACGACATCCGCCACCCCAGGGTGGTGGACGCCTACGTCGACGATCGCCCCGGCAGCGGCCAACACTGACGTGGTGAGTCTCTCTTTCTCTCTTTCTCTCTTCTCCTCTCCTCCTTGGTCTTCCTCCTGTCCAGCCGTTACGTCGCGCAGAAGCTTGTCCGCTATCTATTCTATTCAGAAATAAAACTCGCGGCCAGCTACGTTGGACTTTACATCGCCTGCCGAGAGGAATCGCGTTTCTTCATTAGGACAGGGACGATTTATCGCTCCTGACGTTTCCACTCTTTCAACATTCGCTTCGTCGTGCCAAGTATCTTCTTAATCGAGCGACGTCGCGAGTGATAAGAGGACACTTTTCATACGCGCTCGTGTCAACGGATGGAGCTAATCGCCAAGCGAGAAACCCATGCGTGTCACGTGGCCTTTAACTGTGAACCTACGGTATTTCTTATTATTCAAATATGATATTTAATGCTGGCATTTAGTGCTTAATCACATTAAGCATCGATTAAACCGCGATGTCCGATCCCGCTGAACTGATCGGATCGAAAGCACGCGAATGCTTCGCGCGAATTTACGCTCTCGTCGGCCTCCCGCTTGCAAAAGTGTCCGCAGGCGCGCGTGTGCGCGTGTGCCCTCCGCGATATCGCCGTAATCGTAATATTTTTGCACACGTTGTAACGTTCCCGCAGCCCGAGTGCCCGAGAAATAACGGTACCGGGGAGAAAAAGAAAAAAAGAAAAAAGAAAAAAAAGAAAGAAAGATGAGAAGCGTACCGCGACGCGGAAAGGGGCGCGCTTTGCGCCGCCATCTCTGCTCTTTATCGCTCGTAGAGAGCCGCTTAATGAGTCCGTTCCCGCGCGTGGGACGTGGGTGGGCGACGGCAAGGGACGGGGACGCGGATTATCCCGCGGACGCGGGGAGAAACGGCAGCGGCGGGGGGGAGTGACGGCTACGCGCGTCCCGGACGGGGGATTAGAACCGCGAGGTGACACAGCCGCGTCATCTGCTGGACGTTTAACCCTTTTTTGTTGCCTACCTCGAACCGCGCTCCCTCCCCCCGCTGCCTCGCGCTCCCGCTGCTCGCTTCTCGCTTCCGCGAGAAGTCGTCGTGGTTCACGCGTACGGTCTCCGTTCCCCGTTAACAAGATCGAGAGTCCTTCCGAGAGCACCTCGCGTCCCCCCCCGCAGCTCGTTTCGCTGGATCCGACGAGGATCCGGGTATCGGGCGATTACGGCGATTACGCTGCAGGGTCGATGATCAGTCGACGAAACTGAATCGGACGCGGCATACGGATACAGACGGATCCGTCGCGCTGATGATGCTGCGGTGACGGTATTACTTGGACGTCGAAATCTGCCGACATGCATCAGATCGCCGCAGGTGGAAATCTCGCCGTGAACCGTTCGCGCGAGCAAACAACCTCTGCCAGTCCGGCAGAAAAGAGACAGAGAGAGAGAGAGAGAGAGAGAGAGAGAGAGAGAGAGAGAGAGAGAGAGAGAGAATCGTTTACGGTTTTGCGTAAACGGAGCGATTCGGGGCGCGCAGATCCTCGCGCGTTATCCTCAGCGTTACGTTAAAGCTAAGCTCTCAGCGATCCGAATCACACGTCGCGCGGCGACGACGATTTTGCTTGCGAGCCGCGTGTGAAATCCGCTCGCGAGATAAATCATCGCATCGCATCGCGGCGATGATGCGAGCGCGTTCGAGGAGGAGAAGAGCGTTCGAGAGAGCGATCGCCTCCCGCTCGTAACGCGCATGCGCGCGATCAATTTCACGTCGCGTTACGAAAGAGCGGCCAACCGCTCGAACGGTCGTTACGTTCGGTTCACCCTTTTCGTGTGGGAATCGGACATTCTCGCCGCTCGCTGCTGCTCAATCCGCACGCTCATCCGCCACACGCACTCCCCCGGCCCCTACCCCAACCCCTCCCCCCGTTCCGCCGTTCCCGCGCATCTGAGCTGCGGGGGAGGAGGGAGGACCGTGCAGTCCGGTAAATGACTGGCTAACTAGGTTTTAATGGAAACGCAATCTCCCGCAACGGAACCCCCGCGTTCGCCGCTCCTCGGCATCCGCGCGGCGGGAGGGGGGATCCCTCTATTTTTTTTTGTGCGGCTCCCCCTCCGCTCCGCCGAGCGGATCCTCCGGCGGAGAGCAGATGCGCCGAGATTGGTGACCGCGATACGGAACGGTCGCAATTCGATTCACGGCAGGCTGCACTCGGGAATTCGAACGCGGGATCGCGTTTCGCGGATCCTCGGGATTCCCGAGTCGCGACCCTACATCGCGATCGTTCGCCACGAAAGGCGGGGAGGAGGAGTCCGCTTTACCTCCGCTTTACGATAAACGGCTTATTTACGGTTGGGTTCGATGCGGAATGCGGGAACCGCATGCGTGTCGTTGAATAAAGGCATGCGTGCCAGAGGAGATCAAGGTGGATCCAGCGAGTCGAGCGCGAGCATTGATCCAAGGTGCCGCGAGATTGATCGCGGCGCGTTCCTGAAAATGTCCGCGTCCGTTACGGGAAGAGTCCGTTCGAATTCCCGAGTAGCAGCAGCGAACATAAATCGTAATGATTATTCCGGCGAGAATATAACGGGACGTAATTGATCTCGCGATTGTCATCGATCAAGCCTGAGTCGAACGAGTCAAGAGCGACGGAGGCTTACGTTGCGTTACGATCGCGTCTCATTACAACGCTCTCGGTTGTCGTAACGTCTCTCGGGGAGTGCGCGCTACGTCAGGTCAGGTTAGAATCGAGAAACCCTTGCCGATGTGATTGGCAGGGATTGTGCGAGATTGTGCGAGGGATCGGACACAGTCCGAGAGCGGTCCTCGGGTCCCGAGCGTAACCACATGTCGTACCTTTTTGTTGCAGATGAATCAGCTCTGCAGGGTATGCGGAGAGCCGGCCGCGGGTTTTCACTTCGGGGCCTTCACGTGCGAAGGCTGCAAGGTCAGTATCTTCGCCCGGCTTCTACGGCTCTTCTTCTACGGCTATTCATCCGTATCATTATTCTTCCGTGAGGAAATAAAAGGACAGAGAAAAAGAAACGGACGATCCGCGATCATTACGCGTCTCTCTCTCGTCGTCGTGGCTCACTTACGTGAATCGAGATTACGTGAATCGCGCGGAACCGCGTCGGGACAAAAACCGCGTCGTGCTCGTCCTTTGTGAATCGTCGATGATGCAAGGATCAGTCGCGGCGGTAATTTGCCGTTAAATTAAAAATCGCCACGCGTCCGCCATTTAGAGTTGCCTCGTTGTGCTTAATCGCGTGGAATGAAGGAGCGTTCGCTCCTGCCCCGTGAATTTTCGACTCCAGGTCGAGTCTAGCTCGCAACCTTGGCCGCAACTCGGACGCGTATCCTCGTCCGCACGCTCGTCCGCTCTCTGACAATCAATCTCTGACCCGTGCGCGCCTCTTTCGCTTTCTGTTTGCACAGTCCTTCTTCGGACGCACCTACAACAATCTCGGCAGCATCTCCGAATGCAAGAACGGTGGCGTCTGCGTGATCAACAAGAAGAATCGCACCGCCTGCAAGGCGTGCCGCTTGCGGAAATGCCTGTTGGTAGGCATGTCCAAGTCCGGCTCGCGTTACGGCCGGCGCTCCAACTGGTTCAAGATCCACTGCCTGCTGCAGGAGCAGTCGCACCAGGCGCAGACCCGGCTGATCAAGGATCCCAAGTCCGCGTACGAGAAGGCCTTCGGCTCGTTGGACGCTGCAAACAACAACAACAACAATAACAACAACAGCACGGAGAACGCCAGTAGCACCAGTGCCAGCAGCATCGCCGGCATCGTCACTACGGCGACCACCACGGCCAACAGTTACCATCATCTGCACCACCATCATCACCCGGACCGGCTGGCCAAGAGGGAGGACGGTACGCTGAGGCCGCCGGAAGTGCCGTCGGTGCAACTGCGGTCACCGGGTGACCAGGTCCCGGCCAGGACCAGCCAGGACGCGATCCTGAGGCCCGGCGACCTCCCGAGGGGCCCGCACGAGCTACTGAGGCCCGAGGTCTCGAGGTTCCCCATGTGGCGGGGTCCGCCTTTGTTCCACCCGGCGCTCACGCACATGCAACTGCTCAACACGCCCTTCTTCCCGTTCCAGCAACGTTTCATCGTACCTTACGTGAATCAGGTGGGCCCGCCGCAGATGGTGGCCAGTCTGTCGAGTACGTCCAGCGAGAGCGTGAGCCCGCGAACAACCCCGTCGCCGACCAAGAGGAGCGAGGAGGCGCGCGAGTGCCGCGAGGTCAGCCGCGAGGCGAACGCCGAGCGGGATCGGTGTCCGCGGAGAGGATCGATCGAGCTCTCGTACGACAAGAGCGTGGCGTTCCTGCGATCCCTCGGGCCGGTGCAGGAGGAGCCGATGGATCTCAGCATGAAGGATACGCGGACGGACGGACAGGAGGCGGAGGCTGGTAGCGTGGAGGAGGACGACGACGAGGAGAGGTCGAGCGACAGCGAGACCAACGAGCTTCTGCAGGACACCGGACCGCCCCTGGATCTCACCCGGAAGACATGACCTCGAATATCGAACGGGGATGCTCAATAGGATTTGGATAGGACTCAACGTTACGATCGTCTGCACGTGCACGTGCAGGGACGATGATGCGACGTCGCCGGGGTGACGGCGGTCCGTTCCAGGAGAAAGGAAGGCTGCTTCGATCAAAGTTCCCAGCGAAGGGAAAGAAAGATGGCAGAGTTTCAGGGCAGAGACGATGTAGGCGATGAGAGAAATCGGCGCGCGCGCGCGCGCGCGCGAGAGAGAGAGAGAGAGAGAGAGAGAGAGGGGGGGGGGGGGGGGGGGGGGGGGGGGGGGGGGGGGGGAGGGCAGGAGGGAGGCAGGAAGAGGGAAGGCGAGACGGAGAAGGACGAGGCGCGAATCTTGCGCGAGCTGTGGAAGAGGCAAGGTGAAAGACAGGGACGGAGGATGAGAGGAGGTACAGTTACATCGTAATAACGCAGCGAGCGAGCAGCGCGGCGGCCAAGTGTCAAAGGTGCCTCGGCGCAAGAAACGAGAAGACGACCCCAGGGGGAGAAGGAGGAGTAGCCGAATACGATTACGAGCTGAAGCGACACGAGGGAAAAGCGCGGAAAGGAAGAGGAGAGGACGACGCCGCCGTCAGCGGTGCTCGAGGGAGACGGAAGAGGACGAGGGAGAAGAAGCGCCGCGCGCAGCCAGCCGGTGTAAACGGCTTTTACGATCGGCGATCGTCCGATCGATGAAATTTGCTCAAGCCGCCGTGTCGTGTATCAGCCGACACGCAGGTCTCTTTTGGCCGGATCGGCAAACCTCGGCAGGTGTACGTTGACGGAGCGGCGAGGACGTCGCCGCCAGAGCGCTGGCGACGCGTTCTCTCTCTCTCTGTCGCCCGGGGAAACGTACGACACGGACTGTTCGTGCCTTGGAAGCGGTGCCTTTAATAGTGCGCCGGTGATAGCTTAAACGGTTGAGCGACGTATCTATTAGCGTTCGCGCTCAGCGATGGCCAGTGAATGTTCCGCGCCAACGAAACGGTGTTGGTCGGCTCGCGCGTCCGTTCGCCAAATCCGTGCCGGCGTCGGCACGACGCGAACGGGAGGACGACTCGGGTGCCGGATAAATTGTGATTTCGCGAATTCTCTATACTCTCTTTAACGTAACTTATGTTTCTCCTTCCCCCCGCCGTCGAGCCGTCTCCTTTCGGCCACAGCGGGAACCACGCGAGCGCAAGCCGAGAGATCGTCACTTCGGTTCGTCCGCCAATCGTCCGCGCGGTGAGATTAATAATTATTGTAATTGCACAGAGTACAAGTAGTATGAGGAGAGAGAGAGAGAGAGAGAGAGAGAGAGAGAGAGA
>JAHMML010000068.1:858478-957118 GCA_020341155.1 Eciton burchellii | reverse complement strand
GAGAGAGAGAGAGAGAGAGAGAGAGAGAGAGAGAGAGAGAGAGAGAGAGAGAGAGAGAGAGAGAGAGAGAGAGAGAGAGAGAGAGAGATGGGAGATGTACATCGCCGCGATCGGACGATGCACGCACGATCGTTCGGGCATCATCGCTCGTGTGTCGCGTCCGAGTCGAGAGCGCCGAGTGAAATAAAGAATATTGTATACCTGAATGCGACGCCTTGATCGCCGTTTATTCCACCACCACCACCACCCCCCTTCCGCCCCTCCTCCCTCCCTCCCTCCCACCCTTCATCGATCCCGGATCAACTCGCGCGCTCGCGTTCGCGAGCACGTTCGCAAACTCGATTCGAACTCGCATCCGCGATCACTCGCGTCTCCTTCGCATTCCACGTTGCACGCGCGCTCGCGCGCAATGTTATAATGTTACAAATGCGCGCCTAGACGCGTATCATCGTGGCGCTGCGATGTTATTTATCTAGCAATAAATTTGTCCGTCTTGATATACTACGCAAAACATGTTTTCCCGACAGTTCGGCAAGAATGAACGGCGACTCCCGTCTCGAGTCGGGGACGTCGAAAACGCATGACAATAAATTTTCTTAAAAGTTCAGCAATAAACACGCGAGTATATCGATCGTAAGGTTTCTCCTCCTAAGGTCGCCCGACCGGGTCAGCCGGAGCTCCGTTCGGCGCGAAACGGCCGCGGAACGGGCCGCTTCACGAGCGCGACGCACCAGGAAACGCGTACTCTACCCGGAAGTTTTATTGCTAATTACTCGTTACTCGAGTCGAAATCGAGCCGCTAGCTGTCGACCATCCTCACGACTCGCTCCGTTCCGCGCGCGCGGCTCCCGGTTAATTTATGAATATCCGCGTCATCGCGCGGGGAGGATCCGCGAGATCATTGACGCGTCGCGGATCCCGCAGCCAAGTTTTCACCTGTCGCGGAACGTTTCCGTCTCCGCGGCCTCCTTTGTCGCTCTTCATCAGCGCGCTGTTATCAGCGACTTTATGATGATAAAGTCGTCCGCCCGCCCGACATCTCCGACACGCCTCGCGTACGCGCGATTATTTGCGATTATCGGAAATTATGTCCCCGTTATAAACGGGACGCTACTCCACATTCAGAGAATCAGCGCTCTGGATTTCAGGGATCGCCTCTCATTGCAATCGATATACATGTCGATACGAATAGATTGCCTCCAACTGCAGTTATATATCGGAGTCGATTGCGGTTGCACTTTCGGATACGAGGGAGAGCTACCATTGCCGAAGAGCAGGATATGGATTCGCGTCAAGTTTATGCGCAGCCTTCGCGAGTACTCGCCACGTGATAGGCAAGGTGGAAATTGTGCAACGTTACCTGTGCAAGTTCGCAAAATGGTGCAAAGTTTGCCGGTCTCGCCGCACGAGTGCTCTGTCAATATCATCAGCAACGAAACGGCCTTCACTTGCATTGCTTCAGCAGAGCTTGAATTTACTCGCGACATTTCCGTCGCGAGAGTAGCCTGCGATCACGAGGAGAATCGATCGGTCGACTCGCTCTAGCGCTCCCGCAACCGATCTACGGCCCTGAATCAGACCCGCATATCCATGGGCATATCCTTCCGAGATTCCTGATAGGGTCCCGACTTGAATGGGAAAAACGTGTCTCCGATGTAATTTACACATGCGCTATCGAACGAAGAAAATGGCCTTACCTGAGAGATTCCATGATGTCGATAACGGTCGAGCCGGGACGCTTACACAGCCGTACGGAAACAGGAAAGTGTAAGACAATAGATTCACCGAGTTGAAACTAGCTTGCACTACAACGGGGCTTCAGCCGAGCTGGACACGAAATGACTTGCGAGCGATTCTTTATCTTAGCTGAAAGTGAATAAGGGACTTGAGGGCTTTGTCCTTGCGGCAGGATCTTGCGCAAGGATAAATTCGTTTAATTGCCGATAAAAAGTTATTGCATTCCAGTCGATCTGGCTGTTCGAGGCACGCGCCGCGCGCATCTCGACAACGGCCTCCAATTGCGGTCGTTTATCGATATAAATAATTGCCGCTAATTGCAATTACGTAGCGATATAAAGAGGTTGCCTCCGATCGCAGTTACATATCGATGAAAATAGATCGCGCTTTCGGACGCGAGACCGCCTCCATCTGTTCTCCAAAGTGCGACGTCGTCAGCGCTCGCGTTTCATCTTGCGCGTTAAATAGCGCAATGCCGCCGAGTGGGTGCTTTTAATGTAACGAGCGCTTTCAATCTCATCTTAATCCCGGATGAGCGCGAGCCTTTAATTCGCCGTGCCGTTGCGGCAGCACACCAGGCGCCCATTATACGGGATATTAAATAACACAATTCGCGCGGCGAATAATCACCATTATTATCATTACGGCATTTAATAACGCTCCGAGACGCGCAGGGAGAACCGATGGGACGCCGCGAGCGAGCAGTGGCCACCGGTCCACGGAAGCTGCAACGGTAGCCGCTGGTCGGCACTTCCGCTGCATCGTCCTTTTGCCGGCCTCCCGCAATCGCGATTAGCCCGCGCGTTGGCGCGGAATCGGCGCGATTGCGCGGCCCACGCGCTTCACGCGGGAAGCGGATTTTTGTCTCCGCGAGACATCGCGAAACCGAGCTTGTCGACTCAAGACTCATACAATGTGAGCCATACGCTTGGAGCAACATGAGAGAAAGCGGTAATCGGGAGACAATTCGCGAATCGTCGTTGCGGATCTCGGTTGCGGCGCGATCTAAACCTTGCGATCGATCATCAAAGCACAAAGACAATTGCTTCTCGTGCAATCTTCCAAGGGTCCTCAGGGATCATCGAAGATTACAGTCGGAGTTGCAAGGAAAAAGGGGAAAAGGGGTCTGAAAACATAAGATCATTGCGTTCACTTTGACGCGCCTCGCTCTTCCCGCGCTGTCATCGATTGCCACGCTTCGGCAGGCCTCAGATAGCAGCCTGGCGGTCCTCTTCCCATAATCTATACGACAGAGAAATCTTTTTAAAAGAGAGAAAGGGGACAGAGTAACGCGTGAAGTGAAGTAACGCATGCGTGTCGGAATTTGTGGAAGCGATAAAGCGCGATCGCGCGAAGCGCGGATCGGCTTACAGTATCGGAGAGCGCGCGCTAGATCATTAATCACGTCCATCCACGGCCGGCACTGTCGAAGAATTCGATCGTTTAATCATCCCGACACCAATGTCGAACAGCCGAGGATATCCGTTATCCAATCGTCCTTAAAGCCGCGTCACTCCCCCTCCGCGGCGTTTTTACGAATTTCTCGCTCCGCTCGCGTTGAATCACGCGCTATTCATGCCGCTCGCGTACAGTTCTTCTTTCCTGCGCGTGCGCGATACCGATTGTCCGTCTCCATTCGTGGCTGAAAAAAACGGGGGTTCTCGCTTATTAAGCACAATGAGCTGCAACGGTAATAACGTATTCATCGCAACGACCGCAACGGCGGCGGTATTAGCGCTGCTTAATGCCGTCGTTTCTATTTTCGCGCGCGAGCTCCCCGGAACTCGACGTTCCCCGCCGCAATTTTATCTCCGCGACGATTCTCTCTCTCTCTCTCTCTTAGCCACGTATCTCGCGAGCCCGCCGCCGCCGCCCCCCCCCCCGCTTTTTCTTCCTCATTCGCGTCCATTCGCGTTGACTGATGCGCGCGGCGACAGCCTCAGAAACTACCCATCCATCTACGCATCGATCCCCACTTCTGCTACCGGCTTGCTTGCTTCCGGCCTTTCAGAAGGCAGTGCAGAAACGAATGTCGATTGTCCCGATGATCGTCTCGAGACGCTATTCCGTCCAGACACGGTCCTTTCCTTCAAATCCTCGCGAGCCGTTTTACTGCCGAGAACTTACCAGTCCGTTTCCCTCCCCCCCTCCCCCTCCCCCCCCTAACCATTCGCACCTGCTCGGACATTGGGGTGTCACCGACGGGGATCACAGATGGACCTTGTCTCGAGGTCGCGTCGCCGTACGTCTCTAAATATCGCGACCACGTCATCGCGCGATCATTCGCGCGCGGGAGAAACAGACGCGCCTGATTTTTCCTCCACGTCCGCCACTCGAGGACCGTTCAATCCTCTCGAGACATCTCTCTCGGATTATTCAGAGACGGAGAGAAAAAGAGAAAGAGAGAGAGAGAGAGAGAGAGTGAGTGAGAGAGGGAGAGATAGCATAATGGCGCGTTTGCCCGCATCGCCGAGAAGTGTCCTTTTTCTCTCCTTCGTCTTGGCTCAACTAGACGAGTTACGTAAATCTCGCGGGAGCTGTACAGTGTCCAAGTCCTGTCATAAATTAATAAACCGCGTCCCTCTCTCTCTCTCTCTCTCTCTCTCTCTCTCTCTCTCTCTCTCTTCCTCTTCGTCCGAGAGCAAAGAACGAAAAAAGATTCTGCAACCGGAAGGGAGCGAGGAACAGTGAGACAGACAGACGAGCGGACAGACGGACACGGGGGAGGAAAGGCGGGAAGGACGGTGGGAGGGAGGAACGAAGGGGAAAGAGAGAGAGAGAGAGAGAGAGAGAGAGAGCCCGGAAGAGACGGAGGACCGGTTGCTTGTTCATTGACGGGGCGAAGCCCTCCCGGTTGGTGAATGGTGATGGTAGCGGACAGTCGCGCGCGAGACCAGAATAGGATTTCCTCCTCGGCGGTCTGGAATTTTTCTGCGCCATGGCCGTGTCACCGTCGCGTCCCCGTTCCCCGTTCCCCCCGCCCCCCCTCCCGCTCCCCCTCTCCCCCGCTTTGGTTGGCGCGACGCTGATTAATGCGCGGATGCCGGAGACAATCTTGATCGGGTCCGGCAGGCAATCAGCCTCGCCGCTCGCCTCGATTTCCGGCAGCGCGTGTCGCGCGTCTTCAGCGGCCGCGATTGTTTTCGCGGCTCCTGGAGAGGTCGCGGCCATTCATTCGCGGCACGGCATTCACCCGCTGACGAGATGATGATTAATCCGCCCGGGGAGACATCGCGGAGGCGCGCTGTTTTTCTTTCAATTTCCAACAGCGGCCCGAGTGGAGGGCCATTTGCGTAACGGCCAGCGGCCGCTAATAGAGCGTACGCTCTGCGACGATTCGAGAGTCAGAGTTCAACGCTGCCCCGACAACGACGAATGTATTTTCATTTGGCCGGGGGAAGGGGGGGGGGGTGGCGGGCGGGCGGGCATCATCAATCTCGCCGCGTCGAAATGCCGAGCATTTCCGTCCGTTTCCGTCCGGCGACCGCCGGACACGGCGCGGCGTCCCGACTTGACGAGGAATGCCGTGCGATGAGGCGACAGCCTCGACTAACGGTCAGCCCCGCGAAACGGTAGCTCCGAAGATCGTCCGCCACGAGCGACCCTCGCTCGCAAGCTGAAGTTTCCAGCGAAAAGCACCGCATCGATCGCTCCCGCGGATTCCGTTATACCCTGTTGCTCTCTGGCAAGTGGTCGAGGTAAGCGGCGGGGGATTTTTTTAGGCCGCGAACAATAGAAGAGCGTGCCGCGCGCGCCACTGTCCAAGCCGTGCGTGTCTGGTAGGTAGGTAGGTAGGTAGGTAGGCAGGTAGTCGAAGGGATCAAGCGAGAGGATCGGCCGGGAGAAAGAAGGAGAGGCCGCGAATGACCGCAAGAAGAGGACGAAAAAGAAGCGTACGCGGGTCGCGGCTGGCGAAGGTAGCGCCGATACACACTAAGGTCGGCAGATGCGTGGCACGAGTGTAAGAGGGGCCATTACGTGCGCGAGTGCGTGAGGTAAAGAGGTTTACTACACCTGTGGCCTGTGGGCTTGGCCGGGTACGCGCGAGAAAGAGGAAGGGAAAGCAGAGGGAGAAGGAGAGAAAGCCGGCCGCAGCCGGTGGAGGGACCCGGGGCAGGGGCGAGGAGAGGACGGAGGCCGCGCGCGAGCGCGAGCGCGAGCGCGCTTGAGGTTGACAATCCGGGGTCACTCGGAGCGAAGCTATCCGGTGCTCCCTGCGATTGGCCGGCGGGAAATTCATAATACGTTTTTCATAGATGCCGGAGAGCTGCCCCGACCGCCGTCGCTCCGGCCGGACTTCCCCTCCGGGGGAGGGTACGGGTCGAGAGTCGAGTCGATTCTCCGCAGTCGAGACGAGTCGAGCCGAGCCGAGGCCGGTCTCGAGCGTTTCGCCGGACGTTTACGAGCGTTTGACCCTAAGTGTACGGTGGGAGCGCGGGAAGTAGAGGAGGCGGAAGAGTATAGACGAGCCAAAGAAGAGAAAGGAGGAGAAGTCGCTCTCTTGCGCGGCCCCGCTAATTGGGTACGTTGCGCACGCATCGTCGTAAGAGGATCCTTGAGTGGACGTAAACCCAATATCGCCGCCGCCGTATGAGAAAGGGATGCGTTGTCTCGAGACGCGTTGCTGCTCTTCTAATGGCCGATTCGGCGTCACGCGTTCCCGCGCGCGATGCCGCTCTGTCGTTTCCCCGTCGATCACCACCGCCGAGTCCTCCCCCCCTCCCTCCCTCCCTCCCCCCCTCTCTCTCTCCCTCTCTCTCTCTCTGCTGATGAAGCACGGAAAAAAAGAAAGGCGAGATTTATAGAGCATTAGATATTTATAGCGACGTTTATTCGCGTAACGAAACGTCGATACTTTTATTTATTCGGTAGCGAATAAATTAGTCACGTCGTTCGAGGCGCGGGGATATATCGGAGAGTCTCGTTTTACATAACGCCCGCTTTACATAACGCCCAGCCTTACTCCCCGTAAATTCGATAACCTTTCGAGAAAATTCGGCCGTCTCGTCGGAAACGGAGAATTCCTCGGATTAATTCCGCCAGAATTCATTCGAATTTATCTGCGCCGAGCAAGCAGCTCGGGCACGGCTGCGAGAGAGCAGCTCGCTGTGCCGAGGTTTCAGCCTCGCTTCGTGAATTCCATGTAAATTCTACGCTTAAATAATGACGCGAGTGGCGAATTTGTAAAACGGCAGACCTCGCCTTGGGGCCGTTAATCAAACATGGGAAAAAAGTGAAATCACCCGACCGGTTGATTCCCGGCATCAGACATCAGAGATCTGCCGAGATCTCGAAGATCCTCGGAGAGGATCTACGCGATAACGCCCGATCCGATCTCGATTAGCAAACGTTGAGCTCGTATCGCAAAGTCGCAAGAAAAAAAGTTATCCTTCAACGGCTAACGTTTAGCCTCCGTTATACGTCTATCCAAGAACGATACGCGCGTGAATGTCCACTGGGGGGTTTAATCTTGCCCAGAATCTTCGAGATCTCGAAATACTTGCGAGATGCGCAACTCGAAGGTAACTCGAATCGCTTCACGCGGCTCTTCCGCGAATAGAGTCGACGGTGTAGTAGGCGTTTAAAAATGGGACGGGAGTCACGCTATCGTTTTTCGCATAAAATCACCATCGCTCTTCCTCGATCGCACGCGGTTTAATGAAGTCAACCGGTCAACTGGTTTGGCCGAAAACTGCTCGTAGAGCTATTACTCATCGCGATTCAAACGGAGGATTCAAGCGGCCGTCGTGGTGACGGCGATGTTGGAGTGCTGTAAGATTGAAGGATTTTATTGGCGACTTGCTGACCTGCAGATAATCCCGACGCGGGTAACGTCGCGTCCAAAGTCAGCCATCGTGCGGGTAACAGTTCGAGGCAACATTTCTACCTCGTCCAAGTTCGGGCGAATTACGTGGAGCATCACGTGGTGATTGTTCGATACGATCGAAGGTCTATTCCGTGAGAGCCACGAGAGAGGAAGAGGCGATCGCGCGAGTACGATAATGGCAATAATTTATTAGACGAGTCTCATCGAGCGCGCGAGGCGAAGCGGTCCACGATTAAAATAACGTTCGTTTTTATCTCTTGGCGCGTTTTACCTTTCCGCATGCCTGCCGGTGCTCGTGAACGGCGTCTCGTTAGAAATTTTGGTGGAAATGGATCTTATGACGGGATGCTTAAACTATTCATAGACGTCTTTCCCGTCTTTCCGCTCGATCCCGAGGCAGCTTGCGAATCGCGTGTTATCATACGGCATACGGATTTATTAAATCGAACGACTCATTCGTCTTGGTACTTTTAATCTTCTCGTCTTATTTTTGAAATTTATTTCCAATGAATATTTATGATTCTTTCGCAACGGTGCGACAACCCCACATGTACTTTTCTACTTTCGATTCGATAGCACGAGAGACCATTCTGATTTATCAAAGTACTGTACGTATAGAGAAAAGAAAAGGTTGACTGCAACGTTTGTCTTTCTCGTTTCTATCTTGACAATCTATGGATTATCTTTAGACTGAAATAATATTTATCGATTCGTCAGTCGATAAATTCCACGATGACGCAAGTGTTATAATTAAAGCCCAAACGCTTTACGTAAATAATTTATTATTATGTATGCGCCTAAATAATGTTTATCATTATGTAACATCGATTCGGACGAAAGCCAACGTATCTAAATTATACGGAAGCGTCGAGGAATCCCGACGTCGAAGACGTCGTGATCGATCACGATTCGCGGCGAGCCATCGGGGGACTCGGAGCTTGTATATCTTCTGGCGTGAATTTTTCCATTCCTTTTTCTTTAAACATTAAGCGGTAGTGTGCTTAATGACGCGGTCGGTCGCGTCATCGAAAGTTTCACGATCGAAAGTTAGCGTGTAGGCGCGGGTACCGCTTTCGAGCAGTCGCGCGCTCGCGTGGCCATTAATAAAGCGGTGCCGTATCTGCGATAAGGAACGTCTACGATGACCGAGAGATATTTTATCCGTCGAAACCCGCGCGCGTCTCACCGCGAGGTGCGAAGAAGGAGGACGTCTCCGCGGGAGAAGATGCGAAACGCGATTAGCGTGGGACGCTGAAAAAAGAAAATTAATGCAAGACACTGGTCTTTGCACGTTTTCCTTCCTCGTCGCCATTTCTCACGGTTTACCGCAATTAAGAGGACACGTCCTTGTGCCAAGAAAGAAAGACGATGGCGCCTCTGATCAATCAGCTTTCTCACTGCGAGCGAGCCGACGTGTCAGCGTGCTTTCCGGCGCGAGCATCGACAATCGTATCAAGAATCAATGTTCGCTACTCGAACATTAGACTTACAAAGTTGCATGTAAAATGTCAAAAGGCGGAAGGCGGAAGAGGAATCGCGTTTCTCGGAGGAGGACAAGAAATAACCTGGCGCCGAACATGGGCGGGGACGGGGGCGACTCATGGGTGCGCGCAGCGTCTCATACAGTTTCGAAGGGTCGCCGGTGTCGCGGCGAATTCTCATTCGCGTAACGCAACCATTAATAAGATGGCACGTCCGGGGCCCGGGACACGATAAGGACCCTGCGCCTTGCGCCGCGCACGCTGCGGGGAATGCCGTGTGGCGCGTCCTTTCGCGCGGACTAAGGTAACTTATTCTCTGTCTTTGTGGGCGCCCTTTTTGCGCGCTCGCTCGCCCGCGGGATGGGGTTAAGTGGGTGCGACCTCAGGACGCTAAATAATATCGAGCTGTGCCATCTACCGAGCAACGTAGCTCGCCATCCTGAAATATTACACCGGACGCTTTATTATTCGCGCGAGTTCGTCCCCCCGGCGACGCCGGATTTATAGACGCGCGTTCTAGCGAGAGCAGAAGCAGCAGAGCCTAGCAGAGCCCGGGGAAAACTCTTCCAAAGAGTTACCAAAGTCGCGGAAAAAACGCGCCCTCCAAGAGTCCCTCCGATCGTTCCGGTTATCGTTTGGATAACGCGTTGTGCCAAGTGCGCGCGCGCGCGCGCGCGCGTGCGTGCGGTTTAGCGATTAATAGCGTTTGGAGAGGCGATTTCGCGCAGATGCTTAAAGGCACTCGGCTCTGTTGGCTCGTTAACGTACGGAAATCAAGAGCTAAACGACGCAGCAGCCAGCTGATACGTTTCTTATAAGGAATGTACTCTTGCTGCGTTGATTCGTGGAGCGATTTATGCCGATGCGCGAGGACGGAGGACGAAACGCAAAAGGAACGAGCAACCGTAGCGAGTCGTAAATCCCGAGGACCGTCATCGCGAGCGCCGACACAATCGCCTCGCCTCCGCATCGGACGACATTGGACGTTGCACTTGTATTACACAATCTTTGAATTTCTCCGAGGGTAGCCCTCGGAAACAAGCTCCCGATACTCCCCTTGGATGCCTGCTGGATTCCTGGATGCCTCCCGACTTTGGGAATTAATGCGCGCGTAAATCAAAATTCGCGTCGCGCCTCACGTCGAATATCTCACGAGTTAACAGTCTTGCCGCCTTTGCGGTCGGTAGCGGCTCTTACGACCGCGCGCAGCGATAAAACCCCTCGCGTTAACCCCCACGGCATGGGGATTCTATCCATTTTTCCTTTTTTCCCGAAGAATTTTAATTACGCGCGTAACTGCCGAAGCCGACGCAGACGTCGGCAGACGCCGGACAAGATTTTTCTCGCTCGCCATACCGGCGCATTCTACTCCGCTCGTCGACCAGAGCTTTAATTAGCTGCGTAAATTACGATAGCGACATTGCGCACATTGTTTATCGAGATGGATTTCGATTAGCGTGCGTTCCTCCACGCGACCGACTCGGAGACGAGATCTTAAACTGGCCAATCTGACTACCTCCGCCTACGCGGAGGCTGGAGAGATCTCTTTCCGCTACTCGACGACATCGTATTTACCGTTTCCTCTCGATTCTTAAATTCATCCTAATCGAAGAGGCCTAATCGCCTCTACTTTTAATTCAGACTGACGTCTGACCGGCACTTTGCGCACTTGTTCATGGGACGGATGTGTATTTTTATAGCCTTCGGTCCTCGACGTCTTCGGCGGTGACACTCGGCCGGTCCTCGCGGAGGAGGAAGCGGATTTCAATCGCTCCAAAGCGCTCTTCGACCACTCTCGACGTAATAAAAATGAGCTCAAGGAAACCAGTGACCTCTCCGGAGGAGGAGAGACGCCGACGCCGAGAAAGGAGCAGGAATGAAAGGAAGCAGGAAAAAAAAAGACGACCGAGGAAGAAGATAGATTTGCAGACAATGAATGCTCAAAGGAGCCGAATTATCGCTTAGCAGCGGCTAGCGAGATGAAATTAATCAGACGAAGCGACGCAAACGCGAACAAGGACATCATCGATTCGTCGAAAATGCGTCCAAAGCGTCATCATCTCATCGAGAGATGAGCCGACGGGGAAAGGAAGAAGGAAAGGAAAGGAAAGGAAAGGACTTGGCAAAGGCAGAATCGTATACCACTCGAGACGACGAATCTCCTCGCTTCGCAAGGAACGTCAAGGAACACTCCCGAAGACGCTTCCGATAAATCTGCCGATAGCGAGATTGTCCACGATTACAAAAGCAATTCTCCTCCTACGACTGAATCTCCGTCGAGCGGAGAGCGGAAATGCAACACGAAGACAAAGTGTGTATGTGTAGACTGTACAATAAAGAAAGCAATCCTGTCGAAGATGTCGTCGCGATGCACGGATTCCGTCGTCATCGTGAGCCATCTCATGATCGATAGAGCATCGATGCGCCCATCTCGCCCATCTCCGTTCAACGCTTTGTTCTTTTTCTTTTTTTTTTGCGGCCTTTCCCCAGGTCCACTTATAAAAGGGGATAAAAGCAGAATAAAAGATGGAGCAAAACGAGCGGCGACGAAGAGGGAAGCGGGAAGAGGGATGATTATAAAATCAGTGTAACGCGACGCAATTTCTTTCCTTCGGCCGCGCGACAGGAGGAGCAGATCCGCCTAGACTCGCGTGTTTGCTCGAGCAGAGCGTGGCTATAAAACAACACCGACAGGACGGAGGCGCAGCCTTGGAGCTTGAGATCCTCGTCCAGCGAACAGTATTCGAGAGCAAACATGGGCGCGATCCGGCGACCGTTTTCGACATCGCGAGGGACGCGAGAGAAGCACTCTCCGCGCGCCCGCTCCGCGCTCCCCCTCGCCGCTCACGCGCGTGTTCGTATCTTCTCGGGATTGACATTTGAATTTCAATGAGCCGCGCGTCGAGGCGATGCTTCTCGCCACTCGACGGGGACGCGCGGTTACGCGCGTGGATCCCGCCCGGCGAAACGAGAATTGGTGGTAATTTCGGTGATTCCGTGGAAATCCGTGATGCCGGATGCGTGTTTGCCCGGCGGCGGAGGGCGGACAATGTCACCGCTCGGTGACGGTGTTAATCGTGCTAAACGCCAAGCCAGACGTCCGCGTTCTCCTGCTAGCTTCATCTGGAATCGCGCCGAAGCGACGTGGGAGTGGACGGTCCTCATCGAATCTTCCACAGGTCGGATCGTCGATACGCGCAACTTGCGCGTATATTCGTGTCTCTCGTTGAGAGGCGCGTTAACTTCCGCGCCGCGCGTGGAATCCGAGGAGGCAAGTGGAGACCGGCGACGAGCGATCGCAGGCGAAGTCGCCAGCTTCCACTCGAGCGAAACCCTGTTTGTTCCGGCCGCTGGAGATTCTCTCGCCGGTGACATCGCGCCGAGATCGCCGCCGGCCGAACGGCAGACACACGTACGTAACATCGCGGCGCTTATGTACGCTTTGGCCGAATGCCGGGCAATTAGGAAGACGGTAATGAAAGTGCCAGTCGGATCGCGCGTTTCGCCACCTGGCCGATAAAGAGCGCGCTTTACTGCGCGCGGCCGAGCTGCGCCGAAGCTCTCCGGGGCCCTAAACTTGCCCGCGACCGGCCATTAAGTCCGTGCCTCCGTGGCTCGCGACCGGACGCGCGCGCCCCCGCCCCGCCCGGGGGGAGGGTCGACTGGGATACTTATTAATTAGGCTAATTAGGCTAATTAGGGATCGCCGGGGTTTCGCGAAGCCGCGCGAGGACGACGGCCGATTCCGACGACGGTCGATCGGCGGCGAATCTCTTCTACCCTCCGGGTAGAGAGCCCGAACGACGGCTCGACCGATGATGAACGAGCAAAGGCTTCCGGTGGCATCTCCGCTGTTATCTCATCGCGAGCGCACGTGGACGCGGTCCACCGTTTCCGCTCGTGCCCAGCCCAGTGGAAAAAGAATCGACGCAGCGAGCGTCGATCGCGTGATTTGTTCGCCGGTCGGAACCGCCGTTCCGAGTTCGCGCCCTGGTCGTAAGTCTCGAGCGCGATAAGATCGCGACTCTCAAAAGCTCCCGCGCTCCGACTCGCGCGGCCCTCGCGCCGTTATCGCGAATTGAGGCGCGTCCCACGGGCGCGCAAGCAGTCCCGGTACACCTGTAAACCCTCTCTCTCTCGCTCCTCGTCCGCTCGCGTCTTCGGGGGTATCAGTTGCTGATCGATTCAGCCCGTGGGTGGTCCTGGCCACGGGTACGCGCGCTGTAACCCTACTCCCGACGGAGGCTACCCGGTGTCCCGAGGATTCCCGTCGCCCCCGCGAGGGCTCGCGAGGGCGAACGTTACTTTACGACATCGACATCGACAAGTACGCGGCAGAGTTCCAGTGGCCGAGGAGAAGGTGCGCGAGAGCGAGGAGAAAAAGAAACGCCCGGTCCGTTGCTCGGACGGAAACGCTCGGACGGCGAGCGTCCAAGTTTCTTTCGCGGAGGCGACGAGAGGAGGAACGAGAGGATTAGCGCCCCTCGTTTCTTTTCTTTCTCTTGCCCGTGTCTTCATCGGACTAGCCGACTAGCCGACTTTCAGCACGGTAAGGTTTCACCCGGTACGTGAACGGTACGCGAGACGAGGGCGCAAAAGGGGTCGCGAGACAAATGACGTACAGGAGTGGTAAGCAGCGAGCTCTGCGATGATATCGGATCTGCCTGGGTCGTCTAAAAATATCACTTGGAATCGCTCTCCGGGTGCTGTCTGTCGGAAATGCGCCGGTATGCCGCGCATCGTTAACACTTTGGTGACGTCGGGCACAAATCATGCGCGCGGCGCATAAAATGATGCGCGTAATGGCGCGCGTCGCGTTCTTAAAACGTCGCGGCTCGATACTTGATATACTTCGATACTCCTCCTCGCCTGACAATGGCCGCGAGAGTCCTCGCGCGATTTTAACGGCACGCCGACTAATGACCGCGGGAGGCCATAAATCTTCGGCTAGCCTTTATCGCGTGGCGCGCGGAGGGAACTCACGCGGGGGATCTATTACATTAGCATCGGATAAGCATCGGTCGAGGCGGGGGGAGGGGGGGGGGGGGGGGGAGAGGCCGGGGATATTACGGCCGCGAAAGTATAACGAGTCCCGCTGCACTCCGCCGCGGCCGTTATAAATTAATGCCGCGCGCGCGGCAAGCTGCGGTCGCGCTCTTTCGCGAGCTTGGATCAAAGCAAGGTCCCGCCAAGAGATCATCGCGGTTAATTCCGCGCGCTTCGGCCCGCGGAAATGCTCCCCGCACGCACGATTCGACCATCGAAAATCCCAGGCTTGGCGATGCTGATGCATCGCTGAGGATGCATCGCATCCTCCACCGCGAATGCACGTGTTCGCCGCCTTGGTAAGTGCCTTGGGAGGAGATAATCGAGCGGAGATAAATCGGTTCCGAACTCGCTCCACGCGAGAAAGAGGAACGCCGCCGCGTCTCGAGATCATTTCGAGAGGCACCGCCGCGCGCAGGGATTCCGGGGGATTTTTCCCAGCGTCGTTCCCAGCGTCTGGGAGATCCAGACGAGAAATCCGAGAACGAGGAGAAGATTCCGGAGATCAATGCTCGGAGATCATCGGCATCGGAGACGGATTTCGCGTCGGAGACGCGAGCTCGTCGCGGATTAGACGACGAAACGGCCGCTTCGTCCACTTCCATCGCTTCTCGCCCGAGCAAGCCGCGAAGCGCGAGGAGCGATACGAACATGAGATACGACGGAAGTGCGACACCCCGGTCGTAAGGTAGCCTACCTTATGAATCCCCTTGCCGCCGCGCGAGTAGCGCATCGCGCCTCCACGGGGGTGGTCCGCGTTTCTCGCGGAGGCCAGCCGCTAATCATGTTCCCCGTTACGCGCATCGTCGACGTCTCCTGCTAGCCTGCGTTCCGTGATCGTTGGCGATGCATTACTCCTACCTACCGGCTACCTACCTGCGCTCGTCGACCTACGCGCCGCGTCATCGTCGAATTTCAACGAGACGTCCGTGCCGCACCCGCGTTCCGCGCACGGAAGAAGAAGAGGAGTTTGGACATCTCGACGGAGACAAACACGCTGTTGGAGAGGTCTGTCGAATTCGCGCCATGGATGCTCGGATGCTCGGATATGGATAATAGCCCAGCGAGGCTGAACGTCGCTCGGTTTAACATCTTAACGTTAATACTTGGAACACGATGGAACGAGGAAGTTCGTTCGTTCGTTCACTGGACGCGAGTCCGCCGTGCTCTCGAGATCCGCGATAGACAGCAACGGATCGAACGTCCGTTTACCTCAAACGGACCCCGATTTCAACAACGTCCTCGTCGTCGGCAACGACCGACGAAGGCAGAAGAACGAACAGGCAGCGCGCGACTCGTCCCTGTCGTCGCTCGAACGATGTCACCGCTCGTGCCGTGCGCGACGACGATCCAGCCGTGATTTCTCTCTCTCTCTCGTCACGAGTCACTCGCTACGCTCGAGGTCAGGGAGAGGCCCGTGAAATCGCGACCATGTTCCTGCCCATTCTCGGCGGCGATCCCTAAACTCGGCTCGATGCGCGAGTAAAAGTCCAGGCAGAGCCGCGTTGCAGGATCCGCGATGATCGTTGCGAGAGATCAAAGCCGTCGTAGGAGTCGCGACTAGCGACTCGAGAGAGGGACGCTCGATGGAAGGAATCCGTGAAAGGGATCGAAAGCTGAAACGAATGCGGCACGTTCCGGCATTTCGATTACACGATTACAGGAAGAATCTCACGACGCGCGGAACGACGAGAGACGGCAGACGTTGTGTCGCTCTCGCCTCTCTGCGGTCTCTTGGTTCTCGCGTCGCGATCAGTCGCGGTCGATTCTCGACGAACGGAACGTCGGACGCGTGTCATGTCTCGAACGAGCGAGAGACACCGGCGCGCCTAATCACGCAAACGGTGGTCCGATGCGTGCGCTCACGCGCGCACAATGGCCGCGGGTCATGCACGGTGAAACCGCACGGCTGGACTTGACGGCGCGCGGAAATCTGAATTCCTGGAAGAGTGAACGGAACGGCCGAGCAACAGCGTCAGGGATAAAGGCCGGGACGGAAGGGGGGAGGGAAGCAAGGTGCAAGGGTCGGGGGGGGGGAGGGGAGGGGAGGATAATGCAGACAAATCGTAATCCCAGCGCCACGAAACGAGTGCCGATTAATTCCGAGATGAGCCCCGTCAAAATACAGGCGCGCGCGCGCGCGCGCGAGCGGCAGGCTAATCTTGACTAATAACTGTCGCATCTGCGCACGAGCGCGATCCCCCTCGCGATGGATAGATCGGAGATTACGATAATGAGTCGATCGGGCTGTCTGAATGCGAGAGAATCCATCGCGACCGTCGAGGATCGCGATCTCCCGGCCGGCTCGATTTCCCAGAGCGGATATTGTGTGGCATGGATCCGCGATGGATCACAATCGAGATCGCGCACCGATGCGGATGCATGGCGATGCGATTTACCGCGGTACCGCGGCCGATCCGATTCTAAATCCCGGATTGGGCACTTAGCGAGAGGCGAGAGGTGTCGGTCGGCCTGCAGGCCGATTCTGCCCAGGCATTTCCGTTGCCTACGTGACCGACCGTCCCTCCAATGACATAATGCGCCGATCCCGGCGCGCAGCCGCCGATCCACAAAGAGAGATAGATCGGCCGATCCGTTTCGCGGTTTGTAAGAAAGTTTGCCTCGCGATTGCGCCCAATAAGGAAACCCCTTCCGCCTTCGGAAAGCTCGATCTCGCTCGTGGGAAAAGGAGCACCGCGCGCAGGTCCGACGCTCTTCTCGAACTCGATCTCGTACGCGCATCCGCTGGATCCGCGTAAGGAAAAAAAAGAAGAAGAAGAAGAGAGAGAGAGAGAGAGAGAGAGATAAACTCGTCGATAAGTTTGCCGAGATGAGACTGATCGCTGAAGGAATGGCGTGACCGAAAGATCCGTACGCCCGCTTAATTGCGAGGAGCTCGTAGCTTTTTATTACGCCGCGTTACGTTCCGCGAGCCGAAGCACGCGAGCCTCCGCTCCGCCGTTAGCTTACAAAGTATTACGATCATAAATAAAGGTGGCGTAATTACCTCAACAATTACCATTATCCGTTTCTCCCTCCCCGTCGGCTTGCCATCGGCTGTTTGCCATTTAAACCCTCGGCGATCCGACTCCATTGCGATGCATCTCCCTCGAGATTCCTCCGCCGCTGTCGGAGTGCTAAGTGAAAATCTGCTTCCGCATCTCGATACCTCGCGCTCCGGCGTGATTGAACGGAAGACCGCGCCGCGGCTGCGCTCTGTTCGTTTCCGCGTACAAAGTAGCGTAATCTGGCGCACCAGAGTGGCACACCAGAATCCGAGTTCCGAGTTCGGATCTCCGATCGGGGATCGGAGGCCGCGTTACTTATCCGCGAATCTGCGAATCTCATCCCGCGGATCCGGCGAGTCGCGAGTCCGCGAGTCGATCGACCATCGGAGCGGCGCGATTAGCGGCGCGATCGCGCCACGTGAAGAAACTCGCTCGTAAAAAGCGATTGGGCATCATTCCGCGCGCCGGCCGATCCGTCCGAAGATGCCGGATCGACCATCTCCGCGGGCATCGTCTGAATGGACGGCGTACGAGAGCGAGACCGCAGCCGTGGCGTTCGGGCCGGCAATCAGCGTTAAGTACGGCGATTCCCCGAGAAGCATGACGCCATCTTGTTACGTGAGCGTCGTTTGTCTCTGACATATGATCCAGGGAAGCCGTTGCTCGGCTCACCTGTCGGCTCGCCTCGGCCGTCGCCGGGGCGGGGAGGGCGGCCGAGAGTCGCCGAGGAGAGCGGCGGGGATCTGGATCGGAGATGGGCACGCTCGCGGAAACGCAAATTGATTCCTCGGATGATAAGCCTCGAAGGATCGAATCGGCATCCAATGCGCCGGCAATTTGCGAGGCGAGCGCGCGAGCGCATCGCCGCTCCGCGCGTCAAACGGCCCTCCTCCCCACCTACCCATCTCCTCCTCCTCCTCCTCCTCCTCCTCCCCCCCTCCCCCCTCGGGTAATTGCATTAATCCGGGTCGCCGTGGCGAACGTTACTCGGAGGCGTCCGTCTCGATGGCCGATCGAGAGTGCGTTCTCACGTCCGCGTGATCTCGCGGATCCACGTGTCAATCAATCGCGCTCACGTCCGCGTCAATCCGCGCGCCGGTGTAATCGGTGTAACCGGCGTGCTCTCGGCCGTGTAATGAGATATGATCGCTGGCGGGCTGGAGTCGAAACGTCATCGTCGAAGCTTGGTGCCGTGACGTCGAAACGTCATCGGCCGGCGAGGAGGACGCGTTCGAGGAAGGAAACGTCGAGTCCTCCCGCGGGATGGTGCGTGCGCAGGGCGAGATCCAGGCCTGGGTATCCTCTGAATAGGATACCCCGCCGCGTGAGAATGTCGTAAACTTTAAGGCGCGCGAACGAGATCCACGCCCATGCTCCCATTTAGCATCCCCTCGATGCAGCGAGCGGAGCGGGAGCGGAGCTCCGAGTGAGAGAGAGAGAGATAGATCATCGGTCGCGCGGTTCGACGCGGGTCGCCGCGAAGAGCGCAGCGGCCATGATCGCGATCGGAAGAACGAGTCTATCTTAGATCCGAACGGCGGCAGCGAGACACGTTTCGCAGACTCGATCGAGATCGCGATCTCGATCCCAGCTTTGGCGGCGGGCGGGCGAAGGAGGAGAAACGGAGAGGAGGGACAACGACAGAGAGTCCGACGCGTCTCGGCCACTTCCCATGTTAATATCCGGTTATGCGTAAGGTATGGAGGCGTACGGCCAGTTTGCATGGAAACTAAGGCATTACCGTCGCGGACCACCGGAGTCGAACCACTCGTCGAACGGCCCTGTTTGCCGACACCTCGATCAACGAGAGAGAGAGAGAGAGAGAGAGAGAGAGAGAGAGAGAGAGAGAGAGAGAGAGAGAGAGAGAGAGGGAGACCTGTCGGAATACCCCAGCCCTTATCTCCTCTTCTTTCCTCTCGCGTTCCGCCTTTCCTCCCGCGCCTCGGTTCCCGCCACGGTTCGATTCCGATTCTCGGCTGCTCGGGGAGACAGTCCCTTTCTTCCTCTCTCTTTCTCTCTTTCTCATTCATCGCGGGTGTTCAGATTACGCCGGGATATCACCGGATCATTGCGGATTTTATCGCGACCGCTCAAGATCTAGCGGCCGGGCGACTTATCGGCACAAGCGATCGGCGCGGAATTAAACGGCGCGACCGAATCGCTCGCACGCTCTCGCGCTGCTCTCCGACAGATAAGGCCCCGCGCTTGTTCCTACGATCATCTGTCGAGAAGCAGCGTCGCGATTCGGCGATGAGGGATCTCCTGATGCTCCTGATGGAACAACCGCTCCACATCCAGCCTCGACCCGCACTTTTTCTTCCCTCTCTCTCCTCTCATCACTTTGTGCCCTTCGAGTAGTAGATTGGTGGTCGATCGCATAGGGTTCAGACCCGGTTTCTTCAGGTTTTTCGAAAATCCAGTCGAAAATCCTGGGAGCTCTTTCTCCTGCTTCTTCTTCGTCTTCTTTCCCCTTTCTCTTTTTCCTTGAGGGATCTTTCGCTAACGCTCGAAGCGTCTCAGGGTCGCAGAGATCGGCCGGCCATGCACGATAACGTGATAACAATCTTCGATTGAGAAAATGAGAGCAAGAGCAAGACGTGCTTAAACGACGATGGTGCAATCTTGAATTATCATTCAAGTGCGTGAGTGCGAGAACAGAAACCGAATCAAAGGTGACTCGGATCCCGTTGTGGCTTTCGTGCCGCCGCATCCCCGCGCCGTCTCATCCATATCAGTGGATCGCTCTTCGGTACGGCCCCGTCACATCCGCGACGGGCGTCTCTATGCCTCGCAGCACGTCGGATCTAAAAGTTGATCGGCGCCCACACTCGGGGTTCCTAGGCTTAAGGAGGTTCAAAGTTCCCTCCGCGGCCGTTTACGCCTTATTTATTCTCGTAATTTACTCCCACGCGGCCCCGATGCGCGCCGGCAATTTACTTTACGACGATCATATCTGGAAGCGAGGAGCGCTCAAGAGCGCTGCTCGCTGATCCGGTGGGCCCGCGAGCGCGCAGGTCGGGGGCCCGCGAGGCCCCCGTTCGCCCCGCGCGCTCGTGGCCCTCGTGGATGTCAGCCTGAACGAGGTAACGCAGGAAAGGGGAAACGGCCGGATCGACGTCGACGGCAAGGGCAGCAGGGAGGGGCAGAGGAGGATCCCCGCGCGTTCGTTCGCGATGGCGTTTATGGACTGTCGGCACGGAACGTAAAAAGCTGCGCCGCGCGCCGTGCTCGCGCGATGGATACTTTATGATTCTTAAACGTCTCGATCCGCGCGGCAAGGTCGCCATTTCGGCGCGACGCCGTCGGTTTCGATCCCAGCCAGGAACACGTATCGTGCACCCAGCTCCGCGATTAAGATTACCGAAGGTGGCGGACTTGACGGACGATCGTCGGACAGCAAAGTGCGCGCGATTTCCACGACGCAGGCATCCCTGAAACGCGACCTCTGACACGCGCAGGGCATCGAGAGTGCTCGAGCGGCCGCACTTTCAATTAACTTAATCGACGACGCGCGTCGCATTCTCAATCGTCGAATAGACTCGACGATTCGCCCAAGGATTCGCGTCTGGATTCCTCGTCGCAGTCGTCGCCCGGATGACACGCTCCGAAAGTCCGAGCGGGAGAGASAGAGARAGAGATAGATAGATAGATAGATAGATAGAGAGAGAAATAGAGAGAGAGAGAGAGAGAGAGAGAGAGAGAGAGAGAGAGAGAGAGAGAGAAAAGTTGAATATTCTTCGGAGATACAAGATACGGTTTTACAATCAATTATAGTCAAACACGACGCTGATCCGTCGCGCTTTGCTCTCCCTGAGGAATCATTCGCTCGGAGACAGCATCCCGCGTTGCTTGCGTCATCGGAGGACTCGAGGCCGAGCTCTACTCGCCACGCAGCGGCATTATTTAAAGAAACTCGTAGAATAATTGGTTACGGGAGAGAGAGAGAGAGAGAGAGAGAGAGAGAGAGAGAGAGAGAGAGAGAGAGAGAGAGAGGGAGAGAGAGATTACGTCTCGACGTTGCACTCCCCGACGCTCTCGCTCTTACACAATCCCCCGCTCGCGGCCTGCCCAGAAAGACTTTCTCTTATTCCATTCTTAATTGCACCTGCTACTTGCGCACCCCCTCACCCGCGCTTATCCCTAGTACTCGCGTACTATTAGCAGCATCGCCCATTATCTTTCCATTCCACGCCGCATTACGGATCCGCCTATCGCGCGATCCTCCCTTCACACGGCTCTCCCTTCTGCGCGCGAACACGTTTCGCGCGCAGGGGTGTTTATTCCGGACGCGACTATAATGATAACATCCAGCCTGAAATAACTCGCGAGTTCCGCGCGCGTGCGCCACGCGTCGCAGCGCTCGCGGTGTCGCATACCCGACGTTACCCTTCCTCCTCCTCCTCCTCCTCCTCCTYCYCCTCCTCCTCCTCCTCCYYCCCCTCCTCCTCCTCCTCCTCCTTCTTTTCCTCCTCCTCCTTTTCCTCCTCCTCCTCCTCCTCCTCCTCCTCCTCCTCCTCCTCCTCTTCCCCCCTCCCCCCCGCTGCCGCTTGAGTCGCTCGAAAAAAAGGAACGTCGGGCACGCGCATCCACGGAATGGAATCCCAGGCACTCGTAGCGCGGCATCTCGACATTCGGATGGTGAACAGCGCTCGATCGGACGCGGGCGGTGGCGTTAACGCCACCGGCGGCATAATTGGCGCTAAAAAGGACCTTTAAATTACAGGCCGCGTCGCCGATAAATATCGCGCGAGCCCGCCCGCGCGAGTCCGTCCGAAAGTGACGGTCCAATTACGCGGCCATATTTATGCCCATTGGCCCTGGCGCTCTCCACGCTCCACGTTCGTCCACGCTCATTTTCGGTCGCGTGCGCGATTTAATGAGGGGGACTCGCGCGCGCGCGTCACGCGAAACGCCAAAAACGCTACAGGAATACACGCGAAATCTCCACCGGGCCCTCCCTCCCTCCCCCCCCCCCACCTACCGTCGATGACGTTTCGCGGGGGGCGAGCGAGTAATCGCGAGTCGTCGATTGGATCGTTGGAACATCGTGAGAACCAACTGAGGACGCGGTTTCCCTGCGAGACGGGCGAGATACGTGGAGCGCTACCGGTACACGCTCGACGAAGCTGTTAAATGACGTTAATCGCAGGTACATCGTCAAGCCGAGTCAAGGGCGGATGAGTTAATTAGAGAGAGAGAGAGAGAGAGAGAGAGAGAGAGATTTTCGGCGTGTGAACGGACGATACCGTATCAGCGGGCCGGCGCGACGATAATTCCCGCAGGAATTGAATTTGCCAATTAGCAGCCGCGAGAAGCGGGCGGGTGTAATTCGGGGGCGCATCGGCGGTGGCAGAAAGCAAGGCGGCGCGGTCGGGCGTTAACGGGCGCAAAATGAATTATCGTTTATACGCGGCGCGCGTTCCGCCGCGCGCAAATTTGCATTGGCGGCCTCGGGGCCTGGCCGGGCCCGGTCGGGCCCGGTCGGGCCCGGCTCCCCTCGAGCGGGTCGTCCGCGCACGCTCGACCGGGCCCCGATGGAGACGCGCAGCCCCACTTTGCACCTCGGGACCTCCGCATAAATGGTGCCCACTGTGCTCCAGCCGCGTGCTGGAGTGCGCGCGCGCGCGCGCGCGCGCGAGCACGTTTATTCATTCCGTCGCCAACCGGTGGCTTTATAGCGGAAAATTAGCAAAGGTTACACGCGAAAATACCGCGACTCGTCGCCACTTAGAGCCGCCGATGCATTGAGCGCTTCTTTAATGGACGAGACGACACGCCCTCCTTAGCGCCCTTTTTAACACCTCCGGCCGGTAACGGTGGCGACCAGCGCCGAAAGGCGCTCCTTAAAGCTGTCTTTAAGAAGCGGAATGACCGCGCGTGCGCGCGCGAGCGCGCGAGAGGCTAAAAACGAGAGGAAGGTCGATTAGCGAGTCGCGCGGCTCGATTTCATCCCCGCTCGTTCGCGTCCACAAGTGGATGCTTTTACGACTCGCACTGACTCGCAGTGCGGTCGTATTGTTCGATGGCGAGTGGCGGAGAAAGGTGAGCGTGACGAAAGCGCGCATCTCGAAAGCGGAACATGTGTCGCCTGCTGAATGGGACGCGTGTTCCGTGCGTGCGTGCGTGCGTGCGTGCGTGCGTGCGTGCGTGCGTGCGGGGAACGTGACGATTCGTTTAATTGGATAATGGCCGCGCGGACAGTACCTCCTCTTACGGTCCACTCGAATGTGGGAGCGTACCGAAAAGTGATTCCGATGTGCACGGACAGGTCGCTCTTTCTTCCTCCTTCTCCATGCTTCTCCAAAGATTCAATCACGTTAATCGCACAGCGCGCGAGTACGCGAGTACGGGGTTAAACGGTTAAACCGCATCGCGAGAGCTCGAGAATTTCGACTTGGTCGCGAGAGTGGCGCTCATTCGACATCGCCGACGTTATCATTATCGTGTCTAAGGTCCGTCAACGACCGAATCGTTCGTTATTAATGGGAATGCCTCACCGCTAACATTAACGACGTCCGAATGTCAGCTCGAGAGTCGCCGTATCGGCGGTGCTTGTTGTCGGCGCGTTCGATCCCCGGAATTGGGCGCGCGCGCGCGAGAGAGAGAGAGAGAGAGAGAGAGAGAGAGAGAGAGAGAGAGACGCCTCGCTTCGCCGTGACGGACTTTCTCGCACGCTGCCCCCCGACGTCTTCGAAGCGCGCTGAATTCTCAAGTGCGCCGTTCTCGTCCTGGAGATTTTCCTCGAGAGTTCTCCATAACTCCGTCGCGGCGAGTGGACAGCCGTGACGCGCGTCTGCGAGCCATTCAGCCCCGCACGTCGGCGATTGCCTCGAACCAATTCGCTAAAAAACCCCCCCGAGACGCGCATCGGAGCGCTCCCCGTCCGACATTGGGACATTTCTTTGCCTGCCCGCGGACGAAATGAAAGAGAGAATCGAAAATCGAAAAAATCCAGGTAACAGCTCCGCGCGAATCTCGCTGATCAAACCGGCTCCTCGACTCCGGCTCCGATGACGCCGCGCCGGAATAGCCGGCGAGACGCGAGAGCATAAACGCAGAATAACGGCTCTCCGTTGCAGTCATTTAATTATTACAATGACGGTGCGCGCCGCTCGGTACAATCTCGCGTACAATGATCCCTTCAGTGGTCCTGGGTGAAATCGAGACACTCGTCGCGGAGGCTTCGGACACTTTTGCAGCCGACGTGTCGCCACGAAATTGCGAGGCGTCATCGTCGCGACGCCCCGGCGAGCTGTCGTTGCTGGGAAAGCATCGAGTAGCGGCGGATCTCGCGCCGAGAATCATCTCGTCGCCGGCATCACGTCGACGGATCGAGCATACTCGTGGACGAGAAGCGCGCCGCTGCGCCCACGTGTCATTGGCGGTTCGACGCGTAAAAGCGTCTCGCTTTCGAGATTTCCCTCGAGAGTACTCCGCGAGTGCTCCGCGAACGGCAAACTGTCCCGCGAGAGGAAGAGAGAGAGAGAGAGAGAGAGAGAGAGAGAGAGAGAGAGAGAGAAGAGAAAAGAACGGAGACGGGAGGAAGGGAGGGAGAGGGCTGCCCGCATCTCTCCGTCAAGTTACAGCGACTGGCGCTTAACCCTTGACACAAGGCACAATGGCCGGACGGGGCTCCATAATTGTTATTTTAATAAGCTAATTTTCACCGCGCTCGACCGGCGGGAACCGCGCGGCCAGAGGGACAGCAGGGCAACGGGCAACGGGGAAAAACGGGGAGGGGGAGGAATAAAGGGGATGGGACAAAGTGCGAGGGAGGAAGAGGAGGAGGAGGAGAACAGCCGCGTCAGGCGCGCCCGAGATTAACGGCCGTACACCCTCCTGGTGACCCCGACGACTCATAATAAACGCACCTCTCTGCGTGGCGCGGCTCGTGGAAACGCGGGAAAATTCCGCTTCCCCGCGGCGATCCGATCCGCCTTGCTTCCGCAGACAGCCGGAGCGGGAAGAATCAAAGCCGCGAACTCCGCGATGGCGCGAGCTTCGCTCGACTTCCTCCTCGCGGACACTCTTGGCGACTCTTGCACGTTGCTTTCATTCAGCGGGGAGGTAGAGAGGAGCGCGTGGACTATTCAACGGGCGGGAAAGTCCGCGGAGCGACCGTTGTTGTTTCCTTTTCTCAGCGAAGCATTGCCGACTTGCTATTATATCCCCAACTTGCCTCACGCGAGCTTGGATCTAGTAATCTGCTTTGCTGGTCGATGCGTGACGGCACGCAGAGCCTAGCTCGCTATCAATCTGGAGGGAAATTAGGAGGGAGGGCAGTCGGGGGGGGGGGGCGCGCAGGGGAGGCAGCTCGACTCGCGATCAAGCCGGTCGAGATAAATCGCGACGAGCTTATCGCTGTCGAGGGCCAAGCGGGACGCATACACTCGCATTAACGGCTTATAGGATTCTCGCGTAATGTATTTACGACAATAAGGAAAAATCCGGGTTCCTCGGCGCGCGCGCATAATGTACGCTGAAATCCGCTATTCTTCAATTACGCCTCTACGCGAGCGTGCGCACGCTCGCTAGCTCGCTCGCGGCGGTCTTCCCGGTTGCGTGCGCGAGTGCGTGCGCCGAGGAGCGAGGACCTCACGCGTGAGAGCGCGTGTCTCGCGGGTTACCAGCCGCGGGTCAGAGGTCGCAGGCTCTCGCAGGCAGGAGAAAGAAGCGGAGTAGAGGAGGATTGGGCGTGGCTCGTATTTGAAGTAGAATCGATCCTCCACCTCCTATGCGCTCGCTGCCCCGAGGAGGAGGCGCGCGTAGACTATCGAGGATGCGTCGCCGGCAAGGATTCGAGAGAACTCGAATGCAGCGCGTTACCCCGCCATTCTCGTGTCGCGCGCGAGCGATTCTCGCCTCGCCCGCCGCACGGCGAGGCGCCTTTATTCATTTCCACGTTAATCGGCGAGGCGCCTTTATTCATTTCCACGTTAATCGGCGAGGCGCGGACCCATTCGAGAGGCAGGATCCAGCGTTCGTTTCACGCTCACGAGCTTTCATCGAACTCGGCGCGCGCCATTTTAGCCGATGGCCAATTCCGCACGAGGTGTCGAGAATTGCACGAATTGCTACTTGAATACTCGTTTACAATCGCAGACAGCGCGCGCGCGCGCGCGCGCGCGAGAGAGAGAGAGAGAGAGAGGGAGAGGAGGGGGTGGGATCCGCGACGCCGTAAAGTCTCGGGCGATTCTCGACGCGGGAAGAATGCCGATACTGGATTGATCGGCGCGCTCGCGCGCGCGGATGATTGCATGCCGCTGTCCATAAATCAGCGGCGTTGGCGACGCTGGAATTAGAAAGGGATGCAGCTCGCGTGAATTGATGCTCGAGGATCTCGGACGTACAAATTCTTCGGCACACTTAACTCGTCGAGTAAAAAGTCTCGCGGCTATTGACGCTTTTAATTAATGCCTGGCCTCCCCGCGGACGTAAATCAAACGCTGCGCGTTCGCGTTCGAAGAAACGCGGCACCGCGAGGATGATGGAATTGTTCCCCCCCGATTTTGTGTATACGCGCGTATACATGCTGCTCTCGTGCTATCGATCGCATCGTATATATTAATATCTAGAGGAGCATAAACGTCCGCGATGCGCGGCGACACGTTAATCACTCACCTTGTTACGGATACACGAGACGAGGGACGCAAGCGTGATAATCGCCGTAATTCATTACGTTAACGTTCGTGTCCATTGACACGAAAGCGGAGACCAACGGATGCGCAGCGGCAAAGCGTAATTTATGAATTATTGTTCTCCGCCGCGCGCCAACGGTGCAGCGACGATAACAAGCTGGATAAGAGCGAGAGCGAGAGAGCGAGAGAGAGCGAGAGCGATAGCGAGCGAAAGAGAGAGAGAGAGAGAGAGAGAGAGAGAGAGAGAGAGAGAGAGAGAGAGAGAGAGAGAGAAGGCGCGCGTCGCCAAGAGCGGCCCGGCTGGACGAAAGGAGGAATTGCGGCGTTACGAGTTGTCGAACGTAGTCGTAAAATAGCGGCTGATTGACGGTCGATGCGCTAGGAATTTCGTAAGCCGGCTAAGAAGCGCGTGTTTTCGCCGCGAGAACGAGCCGAGCGCGCGGCCACGACCTAGGGGACCGCGACGCGCTTTCACACATGTCGATTTAATGCCACTGGCAGACTCTTAAAACCTGATTGAACTTTGTGGCGGCATCGAGCGTCGTTATACGCCGACCCGGCGGCAGCGGGRGGCGGGRGGGGGRGGGGGGGGAGAGGAGAGGRGGGGGGCGGGCGAGAAATGTCGACGCGATAAATTAGCCGCGAGTCGTAAAAACGTAATCGAATGGATATGCGGATCGTCCGACGATCGGCAGACGCCGCAGCGCCGAAAGATCCGCCCCGAACGCGCAGAGAACGATCGCGAAGCGCGTGGCGTGCGATCGTTCGCTCTCGTCATCGACGTTTATCATCGATGGGCATGCTCTCCGGATTCCTCGCGGGGTGTCGCTCGTTTCAGCGAGCGAGCTCGCGAGCGACTGCTCGACCCGCTATTCCCATCCACATTCGGCCGGAAAGAGAGATAACGAGAGACGATCCGGCCGTAGCGCGCGCCGCTGGAAACAATTGAGCAGGAGTGAGCCTGCGCGCGAAATTGACGAGAGCCGCAGAGAGTCGTCTCTGCCGGGGCGATTCATCACTTACCCTCTCCCCCCATCCCTCCCCCGCCGCCGGCCCAGCCGGGCCTACCGTGACGAGTACTAATCGATGGCCGTCGCTAATTTAATAAAAGCGCCGCAAAAAAAAAGGCGGACGTCCCGAGTGCGGCTCGCTCGCGTTCGCGCCGTCCGGCATCGATGACCAATTTAGATAGCGGTCTGATCGCGGCCTTGAGCATGCCGAACTGTCAGATCGATCTCATTGACGAGAGGAAAGTTCCCTCTCGCCGTTGCCCGGCGCCGTGACGGACACGTCATCTTAGTCATCGACAGCGAGCGAGTTTCGAGCAAGCCGCGCGACACGAGGGAGCATCGCATCGTGGGAAACGCTGAAGCCACCCTTCCGCTTCCCGAGATGATCGGGAGGCAGGGGAGGATCGCGATCTCCCGGATGTGTCTCCCGGAATTTGGGAGAGACTCGTTTCCTCGCGGGGAATCCCGGGAATTCCGAGAGATCGGTCCCGCCGATGAGGCGCGAGGCTCTATCTCGCGCTCATGACGTCCCGAGAAGAAGGAAACGACTCGCGGCGGGCAAAAGCGGTCCCTGAACCCCTCACGGAGGGGTAGGCGGGGGCGGGTGGGTTCCCGATACTTTTCCCGGCCGCTGAGATAATTCTTCCTAGGCGACCAGCTTCCCTCGACGATGCCGGCAATTAAAGCCTTATGGCCTCCATTAATCTGCGAGAAAGAGAGAAAAAGAGAGGCGAGAGGACCGGGCGGCAGGGAAAAGAGAGAGACAGAGAGAGAAGGGAGAGTCGGGTGCCTCTCCGCGGGGGTCCCGCCTCACGATGCGCCGTTCGCTTCCTTTCGGAATGACACGAGACGAAGGATAAAAAGGGGAAAACACGAAGCTCCTGTCACCGAGGGATCACCGCGGGTGGGACGGCAATGACCTCCGTGGCACCCCTCTCCCTGACCTTCTCGGGGACGACCTCTCGACCAAGTGCGAAGGCGGCTGGACGCGGCGAGTCCCCTCCCGCGTTTCGGAATTGCGGCGAGCTGACCGATATCGAGCGCGGTGGCGATCGGCTGGCTGGTCCGATTCGCCGGATTTTACGTTGCGTTGCGTAAGCTTTTCGGCGGCGGCGGCGGCACTTTCTCCCGAAACGTTGCAACACTCGGGATTCACTCGGAGCCGATATCCGGATTACCGCTTTCACGAGAGACGCGCCTGTCGGACGACACGATCGCTATTCCTCGGGCGGGATGAATCGGTTAAATATTGCCCGATAACGAGACGATTTATCACAATGCGAGCGATCTCACGCGCGATCCGGCTGGCGTGAGGGGCGCGAGGGGCGGGGGGGGGGGGGGAAAGAGGCCGAACAAATTCCGTGACTCGCGAGCGAGAGTCCCGTCCCGTTTTTCAACGGCGGCTTTAGAAAGCGGGATATTACGCTGCCGTTACGTTTCCCAGCGTCGCGCGCTCGTGAGCTCAGACTAATAGCGTACGGAGGATTAACGCTACATCTCTCTCTTTCTCTCTCTACTCGGATCGGACGCTCGCTGCGCGCGCGGTAACGACGGATAAATTAGCAATGCTCGCATTGCGGATGGGGTAACAGACGTCGCGCTGACATTTAAACCGCGGGACAGTGCAACCATCTCTGTTGTAATCCCGCCGCTTCCATTTTCTGCTTCCCTGTCGCGTCCCGAGCGCGAGCGCGCGGCGCGTAATGAGCCGCGGCGAATCGCGGCAACCAGAGGGATAAGAGCGATCGGCGCCCGCGGCCGAAAGAGAGATCGCGGCCCGCCGATTGATACCGATCGGCGACGACCGCGCGCGAGGGCGCGAGCGCGCTTTCGTCGACGCATCGCACGTAGCATTCGCACGCGAGGCGAGGCGGGGGGGGGGGGGGGGGGGGGGGGGGGGGGGGGGGGGGGGGGGGGGGGGGGGGGGGGGGGGGGGTGGGGCGGGGGGAGGGAGGGAGGGAGGGGAGGTAATCGCTGCGTGCGCTCGCTGAAACCTCGCGCGATAACTATAAACAATCGCGCGACCACGTAAGCGCGTCCACGCCGCGCCAACATCCCCTCCCCCCTCCCCTCCCCTCCCCCCAACCTCCTGCCGCAAAGCGCTCCTCTCCGCTCTCCGTCGAAATGCAATCGACGAAGGCGGGGTGGGGAGCAGGGGATGGCAAGAAGATGGAGGTCTCGATCGCGAGATCGGCATGACCCGGCGCGGCGAAACCCAACCGGCGAAAAGATGACGAGCAGGTGCGAGCTTGGGAGCGTCCGGCGATGCAACGACTCGATGACGAGAGCGGTGAGAGGGAGGCGCGATGGAAGGACGCGCGATGCGGGAGGAGGAAGATCGCATCGAGAGAAAGAGAGGAAGATAGATATATATGTAATTAGGCGAGCGGAGACGCAATTTTCCTCGGTTTTTCGCATCGTTTCAAAATCGATCGCCGGCGTCGCTGGCGATTAATTCTCTATTAAAGCGAGAGACGCAACAGATGCGATTTGATTGTCTCGTAGCTCCGCGCTCCGCGGGACGGACGGAGGGGAGAGGGAGGGGGGAGGGGAGGGGAGGGGAGGGGAGGGGAGCGAGCCGTTCCGCAATTATGAATTTGAATCGGTCATTCCTGACGCTGATGCGTCGTAGATCGTAATTTATCTGAAATCGCGCATACGCGAGGTGTAACCTTACCTTATTAAAAATCGTTTTCTGCCATCCGGTCGGACATAACTTGAACCTTTCGATTCCGATCAGCTCGACGCAGCTCGATGCTTGATCTTGACGATCAAGGATGACGACGATCAAAGCGAAGGGAAACGATCGAAACGCGGTCTCGTTTTGTTTTACGCGCTGTCGCGGCGATTCGCGGTTCGGTTCGACGAATTGTCTTATCGTACGCTTTTTAATCACACGCGTGACGCGCATCGGAATCGTCAACTTATTATTGCTCCCACCTTCCGCTGTTCCGCTGCTCGCCTCTCGTGTCCGTACGTGCATGAAAACGGACGAAAACAGCAGCAGGCGAGACGTATCATGGCCGGGATGGCGGATACGCGGTTAACGCATTAAATCGAGCATTAGGCCGGAATTTATCGGGCGTCGAAGCCCGATAGCAGGGACATTTCACGCGCAAGCTCGTGTCGATGGTGGCGGTAACCACGTGGGTGGTTATTCACGGAGCTGTCACGTAAAAGTGCCGTTACCGTCGAGGCGCGCATCCGATGGTCGAGGAACGATGGGCAGGAGGATCAATAGAGAATAATCTCGCGGTCGATTAATCCGCGTTCGTGAAATGTCCATGTCGGCGAATCCGGATACGGAATGAGAAGATGAAAAGATCCGACGAGGCCTGCCCGCGCGTTTACTTTTATCGGGACAACGTCCTCGTCTCCTCGTCCCCGCGCTCCTCATCTGTATCGGTCGTCGCGAGCGCGCGGTTGGCCGCGGCGGAGTGCACGGGCGAGGATGACCCCCGACCTGCGCGAGGCAGGTGAGGCGCGATTTTTCAGACGATCTTCCCCTCGCGATGTGTACACACACGCGCCGAGATATCCGCAAGCACGCGGTATGCGGAGGACGAGGGGAGGTGAGGCCGGAGGCAACGTTTGCCGATTGGTCGGCGCCGTCCTCTTCGCAGCCAGTGACGAGAATGGAGGCCATCCGGACCCACTCCCACCGCGCCTAGTTTATTCTTACCTTACCTTTCCATTCCTTTCCTTTCCATAATCCTTACCGTCTCGGTAAGCGCGGTCCCCACCTCGCCCCGCCGCCACCGCCACCGCCCCCGCCGTCGAGCGGCCAGCTCAGCGCCGTGGAAGATCATCGCTCCGTTAACGCGTCGTCGTTGTCGCCAACAATTCGAACATGTCGAAGCTCCGGTGGCAACCGGAGCAGGCAACGAGAGTCCTCGCGGCTCCTCCAAGCACGGGTGAAAGCTCAAGCGGTACCGAACAGCGGTACCGCGGATGACCGCGAGGATCATCGATCACCTGATAGGGGTCCGAACGTCCGCATGCGAACGTCCATCGCTCGTAATAACGCCGCGGAGTGTCTCGGAGGCGCTGAATCCGCTCGCGGAGCCGGTAGACGATCGGCGTTCATCGATCAACTCACCCGGAAGTCCCTCGCTTTGTTTAACGCGGACGTAACGCAATTACTCCCGTAACGCGCCTCTCCTCCTCGACTCGTTCCCTGATCGTCTCTCCAACGTTTCATCCACCTGCCGCGCGCGCGCGCACGCAGTCTATCGGACAACTCGATGTTCTCGATATCAACGTCGGCGCGACGCGACTCGCGCTACCGCGAGCGGCTCGCGGAAAGTCTCCGTGCCGGGCGTCATGTGTGGTCCGCGGCGGAAACAGATTGGCGCGATCAATCTGCGCCGCCGATCCGAGCGCAGCCTCTCTCTCTCTCTCTCTCTCTCTCTCTCTCTCTCTCTCTCTCATCCTTTTCCTCTGGTTTTATCCCGCGCCTCCACTCGTCCTTTCTTCCTGATATTCCTCGCCTTAATGCCTCCTCGTCTCTCCGCCCGCCAAGGGGAGCCAATCTCCGCGCGCGCGTTCTCCCGCGACGCGTTACGATGTCGTAACGCCCGAGAGCGTAGGGAGTAATATCTCTATTAATAATGTAATTGCCGGGCGCCCGCGGGATCGTGCACATGCCCGCCGCGACCATTAGGAAGGGCTCCGAGCGCGCGCGCACCAAAGTGTAGCCCTTCTCGGCGTGGATTTCACCTGGCGAGCGTCTGCCAGGGCCGAGAGATCGGCGATCCTCGCGCGCGTGCATGCACGCCGGGTCACTCCCGACCCGTGCACGACTATGAATATTTCATGGCCGTTTATTCAAATGCCCCTCCATCCCTTATTACTCTCGCACTCGCACGACCGCGCTCGCTCGAAGCGCGTTCAGGATCGGTTCAGGATCGGATCGGTTCGCAGTTTCCGCGTTCGCAGAGGAAAGGAGAGCTCCGCTCTCCTCTTCCGCTTCCGCTTCCACTCGAACCTGCGCACGCGCATCCGCGATATCGTAGATTGTCCAAGGGATGAGAATCGAGCTCGAAGGGCACTCCCCGAGTGCGCTCGAGGACGAGTCAGTTTTCGCCGGAGGTCCGCTAATTGCAAGCGAGTTTTTAGCGGGTGGTCGCGCGCGCGCGCGCGGCAGCGGATAAATATACCGCCCTTCTTGTCCGGGGTTCGCGCTCGCGCGCTCGCGCTCGAAACGGCAATAATTGCATTTGCACGGTAATGGACGAGGCCGCGGGGCGGCGGGTTTTTCGCCGCGGGGAAAAAGCGCGGCCGGGCCGCGGCGCGGCGAAGAATGCGCGGCGTATCGCGGCGGAGCGATCATCTCGTCAGCGGGATTTATGCCCGTTTCTTCGAGCGAGCATAGCGCCGATGGCAGAGCGGGCTATTGAAAATAACAGTCACGCGGGAGTAATAACGATAACGAACGTGAAACGCGATATTGCGCGAAGGGAGCTCGCGGTTTTCAAGCGCGTTCGCGCTTTTCCACGAACGAATGGCCGGGGTGCAGCTTGGCGCATTCCCGTTTCGCCTTAATCGAGATATAATTGTGCTCATTCGCCGAACGCGGCTTTATGGAGCTCTTTATAGACCCGGCCATAGTTACCGTGTCATTTAATAAGCGAAGGGGAAGTGACTGTCCCGGCGTTCGTTCGAGCAAGCTCGCTGTTCGCCACACTGTGCTCCGATATACACAGAGGTCATTTTTCTCTCGCTTTAGCGGAGAAAATCCGGAGAACGATCCGAGGAGGGTACATTATCGGATTTAACGCTATCGAAAGGATCATGATCGAAACGTCGTCGCTCTGACTGACGCGGAAGCGCCTGTTCATCGAGCGAGTTTATGAAGCGAGCTTTCTCGTTTCTCCCCCCCCCCCTCTTTCTCTCTCTCTCTCTCTCTCTCTCTCTTTCGTTTCATCTCAAGCGAGAACCCCTCATTCTCGCGAGCCAGGCAGATCCGCGTTAATTAACGAGGAATGGAAACTTATCCTTATCCTAGGAAGGGAACGTATTGTCGATTAGGAGGCCGACAATGTTGGGAGGAACGATGTGCAAAACGAAGATGACGATGACGACGACGACGATGACGAGGATGACGACGACGACGACGATGACGACGACGACGACGACGACGACGATGACGGTGGCCGCGTGCGTGAACGCAACCCGCTCGCCCATTAGGAGGGTATTTCACGGCACGTCACGTTTTATGCCGGCCACGTGACTCCCCGTGACACTGCCGAGCCGAGCCGGTGCCAGGTCGAAGGTTACGCGCGATTCGCCTCGAATCGCCCGGCCCGTCCGTCCGTCAGTCGGTTTACCGTCCCGATCGACTTCATTTCGCGAGCGCTCGCTACTAAATGACCGGCCGGCGGTGCCTTTTGAGACTTTCCCGCCGGGAGAGCGCAAATACACCCGGCGGCGCAGACTATAAAATTATGCCCGCATGATATCTTCACGCAGCGCTCGCGGTGCGACGCACTTGCGTAAGAAGCGAAGCGCGAGGATATTCTTATCCCTTTATCTTATCCCAGAGATCGCCAACGGCAAATTCGAGATCAAACCTATCGCCTGGTGACGTCACGCGTCAGCGATCGTAGATCGAGTTCGATCTACGGAAGGACACTCGCGCGGCTCGCGGACGCCGCAGTTTTACGCGAGCCGGCGATGATTTACGCGAGCCGGCGGCCCGTCGCGACGCCCGATGCCCGGAACGATATATTCTAATTTGCTTAAAGTTTCGTGGTTAAGCGCGCCCGAGCGAGAAAAGGGACGCCGAGAGGAGGGAACCCGCGTCGCAGCGGGGGTGCGTGCCGGCCTTTTAACGACTCATTTGCGTCTCCGGGGAATTTTACGAGCCGTCTGATCGATTATTTCATTTTATTTTATTTTCGACGACTCCTTCGCGCCGCATTCCCGCTCCTCCCGGTCCCGCCCGCCCTCCCCGCTACGGCGGACTCCTCCGCGGACGGGACGCAGGTATCCCCGGCGTTTTATCGGCGTATCGCGTTTCCTGCGCGCGATATCTCACGACCTCGGCGGATCTACGATCGGATTACGGGAAACGTCCTCGCCGCGGGAGCGACCGGGAAATAAGGGCGAGCGAGCGGGAGCGGGGGGGGGGGCACGGAGGTTGTTGTTTTCTCCCCCTTTCTGTCCGCGGGGGAGAGAGAGGGCGAGCGCTTGACGTTTAGCGATTTAACGAGAGATCGTTCGCGGATTGGACACGGCGGAGGGAGGCTCTCCGGGACGATGATGGCCGATGATGCTGACGTAATCGCGGAATTATTTAATCTCGAGCTTTCGCACGAGGACGCACGAGAGGACGCAAATCGAACGCGGATCGAAGGCGTATTTGAAGCTTTCTAGTTCGCTCGAAGCGACATTCGCGACATTCGCACTCCTGGAATCGGTCGATTAATGAATTTGCGGATACACGCACGCGCGCGCACGCAGAGAGAGAGAGAGAGAGAGAGAGAGAGAGAGAGAGAGAGAGAGAGAGAGAACGCGCGTCGAAATACCGTACGTGTGGCCTCGAGGGATTCGGGAGAAAATAAATCGCGTGTCCACGCTGTGTGGAACGCTGCGCGTTATCTTTACGGCGTCGCCGGCGCGAGTTTCTATCTTCGTCCATTCGCGCTCGCCTGACAATTTTACAATTCCGCGCGGGAGTGGTGTACAGGTTTATAGTACATGCATTTATAATACGTCTCAGGCTTTATGACCGACCCGCTGCGCATCTCGCGCCAGCGGCTCCTTCCGCGTCCGCTCTGCTCGTCCGCTCCCGTCGAACTTTGCTCCGCGCGAGTCATCGCTTATGGAAATCGACGCGCGGAGACGCGTCTCCGATGAAACGTTCTTAGAGTCGATTAGAATCTGTCAAACTTACACCGAGTTCACTGCCATGTGGATTCGGATAATGGGGAATACCCCGAGGCTGAACGTCGCTCGGTTTAACATCTACGTTAATACTTGGAACGCGATACGAGGAAGAGCGTTCGTTCACTGGACGCGAGTCTGCTCTCGAGATAGACAGCAACGGATCGAACGTCCGTTTACCTCAAACGGACCCCGATTTCAACAACGGCGACGTCCTCGTCGTCGGCAACGACCGACGAAGGCAGAAGAACGAACAGGCAGCGCGCGACTCGTCCCTGTCGTCGCTCGAACGATGTCACCGCTCGTGCCGTGCGCGACGACGATCCAGCCGTGATTTCTCTCTCTCTCGTCACGAGTCACTCGCTACGCTCGAGGTCAGGGAGAGACCCGTGAAATCGCGACGGTTCCACCCGCTCTTGATTCTGTCGCAGGTTCTCGCACGCCGTGGTAATTATTAGCGTGGATATCGGGGAAAGTTGAGTACACGACGAGCCGTTTCTTTCATTAACGTAAACGATACAAGCAATTATCCATCGCACGTTCGTCACGTACTGAGAACTGAGTCGAGTACTGAAAACTAGAACCGAACAAAACGAAGGACAAGGTCCTGCTCGCTTTTATATGCCACTGCCGGCCTTTGTCGAAAACAAAGGAAGCCGCCATGTGTCATCATTACTAAGATATCGAATCTGGCTTTGTTCGCTTGTGCGATACCGTATTCGGTGCTCACCCTTCCCCGAGATACTCGATCCATCCAGATCGCAAGATAAGCCAACGATTCCGACTGAAAAGGCCGCGGCGCGATTGAAGACGCCGTCAAAGTCGGAACAGATTCCGATCCGTAAACTCGGCTCGATACGCAGCTTGATCCTGTTACGAATGGCACTGAAACGCAGAAACGCAAAACGAGGAGAAATTCGGAGAAACGCGGAATGTCGTCATTCGCGACATTCGTGACATTCGCGTATCCATTGGCGCGAGGGGAAATGATAATCCAGGTCATATGTCATTCGAGCCGAGCGCAGCGAGAGGAACGAACGGGGAAGTAGCAGAGAGTGCATTGTCGCCGAGTAAAACCGAGAATCTCGGCGCAGTTTGATTTAATTATTGGCGATCGCGCAGCGGCGCGAAGATTAACGACTCGTCGCGCGGGCGAACGATCGATCATCGATCGAGCGGGATCGTAGCGCGACTCGAGGTGTTCGTTTCGGGTGTCAGGCGAAGAATCGCGGAGAGGGAAACGCGAACGGGACGCGCGACGCGAGTCCGGAAAGCCGCGTCGTTGCTCGCTCGCGCTTGCGTTATTACATACATAGTTGGCTCTATCCTCCGCGCGAATCATAAATCACGCGGGGTACGATCCTCGGCGCTAACGGTGCTTGGAAAAATTGCGCGGACGTGCGTGCGACCGGTTGGCCGCGCACGAAAAATCGTTACTTCGAACTCATCAGCCTCGCCGCGACTGCGCGACTCGTGAGAACGCGCGACTCTAATTGCGCAAATCACGCGCTCTTTGTGCGACCGCCACAGATTATTAATATTCTCGTAATTACGCGTTGCGCTATCGCGTCGGGCACTCGAGGGACGCCTCCATTAGCCGCGGATACCCAGAAACCAGCGGCTCTTGTTCCGATAGGGGCGACCGCCGGTCGATTTTTCAAAGGCCGCGGGGCCGAGGGAGAGTATCGCGAAAACGAGAGAGAGAGAGAGAGAGAGAGGGAGGGGGGGGGCAGGCGCTTTTGCGCCACTGTTGCACACAACGCGCCAGTTGTATGCAAATACGGACGGGGCGGGAAGGGGTTAAAAATTGATCAACGTCAGCCACCCGATGAATCTCCGGAGCCAATCAGCGTGTCTCATTAACCCCCGCCCCCGTCGAACAGTGCCTGTCAGTTTGGTGGCGAGGCGTCCCGCTGTTCCGGGCGCCGAGCGGCGCGGAGAGCAGACGCGGAGCGGCGTGTCGCGAGCGTGAGAATCACTGCATCCCAATTGATCCTAGGGTCAATGAAGCTGTTGAATGATGACCACTGACAGGTGCATTCACAGGATTGCGCATAATACCGCGCGCGCAAGAGTTGCCTATGGAGTTTTCAGCCGCGCGGCTGTCCGTACGCGCCTTCTCTCTTCCCTCTATCGCCCGCTCTCCGACACTTTCCATATGCCTCTTTCTGCCTCCCTCCCGACGCACCCTCCATCCTCCTCCGAGCGAAAAAGAAAGAGGGAGAGGGAGAGAGAGGGAGAGCGAGAGAGAGAGAGAGAGAGAGAGAGAGAGAGAGAGAAAACGAGCGAGCGAGCGCGCATACGCGCGCCCGCATTATCCGCGCAGCCGGCGCGCACCGCGATCGCTAATTGTCCATAGAAATCGAAACTGCGTTCCCGCGAGTCACGCTCGCGGCTTGCCTCGATCCCGCAACGTCCGTCCGTCCGTTCGCCTTTGTTCGGCGTCGGGTCTCAACCCTTCCGTCCTCCGTCGAGCGCGGGTCACCGGCAATCGCCGGTTACGCTCGAGCGTAGACGCGCGATCGACAAATCGCACGTCTGTCTCTCGGGCGTCGGTTGCGCTCGTAATTGATTTATCAGCGGTCGCTGCGCATCGCGCCGAGGCATCGCGCTTTTATATCTCGGCCGTTAAAGGCGCCAACGAGCGCTTAACGAGCAGCCGGCCCCGGCTAGCCAACCCCTCGAACGTGCGAACGCGCGCGCTCTTGAAGCTTAAGTGGTACAAAGCTGGCCGCGATTGACGCTGCGTTCGCACCCGCCGGGCGTTCGCGCACCGCTAAATACGGCCGATTCATCACGGAATCATCCGCGTCGGGGGGAATTCATTTATATTAATGAATCACTTATTAATCACAGCCCGAGAGAGCCCGAGAGTGCGCGCGATGCGCGAATATCAATTATTGTTCGCGCTCGCCTCGTCGGACGATTCCGAGCCACGATGCACCTCGGCGATAGCGGAACCGCCACTTGCGACGGGGAGGGTGAAGGGACACGGCGGGATCGCGAAATTGATTCCGCGCCGATGTCTCGCTGTCTCGCCGATGTAAATTCGACTCGACAGCTTCCCGCGCGAGGGTACCGTTGCAACGATACCGCGGACGACAGCGGGCGTTGCAGATAACAGCGATTTTTCAGCCGGATCTTTCTGCCGCGTTATGTATCGCCTACAAGCATCCACTCGACGTACCGACGTACATCTCGGAAACGAGATGGGCACGCGTCGGCCCATCGACAGCTTCGACGCCGGTTCATCGGGGTTGATTAACTCTCGACGCACCGTGAGAACTACTCGCTCGAGATGCCTGATCGAGAGCGATCGAGAGCGATCTAAACGTCAAGGCCGCGTTTCAGGAAAGCCTCAGACTCGATCGTCGAGTCTGATCGAGCGGGATCGAAGGACTCCGCCCTTCCGGAGGGCGACAAAGGGACCATCGGCCGCACCTGTTGCGCCTCGAGCGTGCTGGCGATCGCGGTCGAATTGTAACGGAGCGCAATTATCCGCGCGTGCATTCACGTCGCCGCGCGCGCGCGCGCGCGCGCGCATGCGCGGTCTAAAGGCGCCTCGTTACGCGCGCCGGAGCGGGAAAAGGGTTGCCATGAATTACCGCTCGCTTACCCGGCGCGCGAGGGGTTGACCGCTTCATACAACCGGGAGCTGATTAACGGTGCCCCGAGACACTAACGATCTCGCGTTACCGAGATATAAATGATGATATTAACAATCTTATAAACCGCATCGTGGGAGTCGGTCGAAGGTGAAGCGCCGTTACCAGCCGGAGTAATTAAGATCTTAATTAGGTATTCACCCGTGCGCGCGCGGGCTTCGATCCTCCGCGCTCCTCCGTTCGAGGAGCGCATCGACGCGAGGACGACACGCCAAGAGTTCCATAAATCTACGATCTCGTTCCGCGGCGCGGCGAATTACGCGCGGACCTCCGCCGCCGCAGCCGGAGCATCCCGCTCGCGAGTAATTACGGCCGCATCTCGCGCGCTTCGATCACTGCCTTGTCGATCAGCGAGAGCGAGCGATGCTGCGAGCGCTCGCGAGGTATCGCGGATCCGAGTTTCGACGGGTCGGCGGAACGACAGCGAGCGAATCGGCGAAATAACGAGCGGACGATCGTCGCGTCCCCTTCCAGGAGATTCCGGGATACGTGGGAAATCTCGTCATCTTCGATTGTCACCCGAATGCCGCGGGGAGGAGAGGAGCAGGAGGAGTGGGGAAGGGCGCGATGCCGGAGTGGATGGGCATGCCGAAATGCCGGGACAATTAAAATATTTAGGGGACCGTCCGAGGTGGGGGGGGGGGCAGCGGCGGCGGCGGCGGAGTACGTGACGGTACGCGGGGGCCCGCGAAGGCCGCTCGGGAGCGGGCCGGACGATAAAGTACGAAGCGGAATGCCGCTCGATGGTATCAGCGCGACTTTTATGCTGCCTTATGCCGACCACCGCGGTGGCCGCATCATGACTGCCGGACGTCTCGTAAACAATCGGCGATCCGAGTCGGCCCGACTCGCTTCGGGAGAACTAGAGACGACACTTTGAGTGTCGTAACGCGATACCTCAGCGAGATCGAGATCAAATCCGAACGCGGGACTGGCCCTCCCCGCTCCCCTCGCGTAACGAGGAAGCGGAACGCGTATCTTACGGCGATGCAGCGCCGCGAGCGACCGCCGCACTCGGCATAAATGTTATGACGCGTAAGCGTTGTAAGCGTCTCACGGTAGCTTGGAAATCCCCTGCGCGGGTTGTTCCCATCATCGTCGCCATCATCGTCCCGTCTTACCCTTTACCCGGAACGCCATTGTGTCGCATTCCCCGATCGCTGCTTCTTTCATTCGATTCTTTCGCCGTGATTAATACTTTTCCGTCCGCCACCCGTGTTTCCGCGCGCGCGATCGCCGACGCGGGACTGCCCTCCCCYCCCCCCYCCYCMCCCCCCCCCCGCTGCCCCCCCGCCGTCCGGCGCGAGCGGCGCGAGCGGCGCGAGAGGCCCCGGCGCGGGAAAAGTGACACGTACGCGCTGTCGGAGGCGTGGCCGCGTGCGAATCCGATGTTTGAGCGGCTCGTACACCTGGTCGTTACCGGGCCCGGTCCGTCTGATCGGCCGGCGGCATTGACTGACGGCTCCAAAGGATAAAGCGTACATAAACACAGATATACGCGCGACTCGCGCGGGATTGCGCGGCGTGCAACTCATCTCCTATCCGCGCGGATAATCACGCTGGCGCGCCGATGAAATTCAATTTCCGTCACTTCCGTGGAAGGCGCGTATTCTGAATCGCGTTCATTAGGCGCGCGCGCGCGCGCGCGTACCCTGGCGTGACGGGGCAGAAGATAAGGAGCCGGCAGGGATGCGCGATGCTGCCTGACGTAATAAAAGGATACATTGACGCTCGCATTATCAGATCGCCGGGCGCGGGAGGGTGGTGGGGGAGGGCGCTCGCTCGTTCGCTCGCTCGCTCGCTCGCGTTGCTTCTCGGAACGAGCATCGAGGGTCCGAGACGCTCTCGATAGGGCCTCGCGGATAGATAAAGCCGCGGTATAATTGTCACCCTAATTATGGCCGTGCCTTTACGACGCCTGCGATGCGATCGTTATCGATCGCGTACGCCCCTAATCGTCAATCGTAAAGCCGCGAGGGCGCCGCTTATCTGGAAACGTCCGCGTGACGACTCCGAGACGGAGATTCGTCGGGAGAGGCAGACGATGGGCTTCATTCGCATTCCACGCGGGCGTAATTCCGACGCCCCGCCGTCATCTGCGCCGGGAGGACGACGCCGACGACGACGCCGACGACGACGACGACGACGACGACGACGGTGATGACGACGGGGTGGGGACGACGAGGGGAAAGGCTCCGACACGTTAGGGAGGCTAGATGAGGCCGGCTCGGCCTGCGATTCGCGAGCGGCGATTATCGGGGTAACGCGAAGAGTCGTTAATTATCGTTGGTTCTCGCTCTCGTCCGTGGCCGACGTCCGCGGGGCCCTCGCTTTTAATTGCCCCACGACCCATTTCACCGACAGGTGTTTAGAGAGCCGTAATGGGCAATCGAGCCAATGGAGTCGGACTTACGAGCCGCGGCAAGTGCGCGATAACGCCCTGAAGTGCTCGAGCACCGAAAGAATGCGAGAGCGTGCACGCGGGGGCCCCGCGCGCCCGGGCCCCCTCGAAGAACGCAAGAACCGGTAATGGGATATAACTGTTTCGCCATCGTGAAATCTGTTATTGTTTATTAAGAATTGCTTTTTGCGACTGCTACGTGCGCGAGCACGTACCGGCCGCTAGTTAATGGAGAAACAGGGATTAGACGTTGCACGGCTCGACGAGCAGGGCCCCGTCCGCTATTTCCACCTTTGAGCCATCCATTGTGCCCCGTATGACGTATCATCGTGTCGTTTCCACGTGACGTGGAGCGTTATTAAGAAAAATATCTGCCGATCGTTTCCGAGACTCGCCGCGTTGCGTTTCGCCCTCATCCGTTAACGCGCCTTCGATGTTTCGTGTTTCGTGTTTATATATATATATATTTATTTATTTATTTATTTATTTATTTATTTATTTATTTATTCGAGAGAGCGTGGTCAGTAAAGAGTCATAACAATCTCCTTTATTCGTCGAGCAAGTCAACAGTTACAATATTTGGATACTTGCTCTAACCAAGCTCTAACAAAAGTTAGCGATCTTTTGCGCAAGACACGCAAGATGCTACACCGAGCGATAACGATCCTTTTTTCTTTCGACAACAATAGCACCGGGCCGTTCGTTAGCTTTGTTACTCATATTGGATTTATGTTTATGTCACATGGAAAATATTCCAAGAAAATCGAAGGTCTACGAGAATCCTCAATACGTTTCCGAGAATCGGAATTCGCGAATTCGCGAATAACGAGAATAACATGGGTCTCTGGTCGCATCGAGCGATCAGCGCGAGCGAATTGACGCTCGTCTTCCAGGCGCGCGTAGGTGTGCGATCTTTTGAGCGAAGCCGCGCCGGAGATTATCTATATTATCTTGACCTATCGATGCACGATCCTGAGATCTCACCCCGAGATAGGATCGCGAACGCGAACGATCGGCCGTCTCTGCTCGCGCGCTGCGCAAAGGAGAGAGGACCGTTCGATTACGAGTAAACTCATCCTCCCTTTGCGCGCGCGCGCGCGCGCGCGCGCGTGTTTATCCGTCCGACACATAGGTACACGATGAAACGGTGTGTTTCCCATCGTGTCTCGTCATGGCAATTATTTCAAGACGATAATTTCACGTGTCGACTCACGGTCGCGTTTACAAAGCATCTCCCGACACCTGATCGCTCATCCATTTCGAGCGAAATAATAATATTATCCGAGAGCGCGATAATAAATTCACTCTTGCGGCGGAGAAGGCGCTCTCGAATCGCTGCAGGATTTAGCCGATCCGCCGTCACATGCGTCAGTGTATCGGCGCGTCGTCCGCGAGGTCGTCGGCGATATCTGGCCGGCGATCTCCCGACGATTTGTCAGCGCTCGAGAGGCCGTGTAGCCGCCTTATCAAATATATATCGAACACCGTTCCCAGCGGTGTGTTTACGTGCGCCCGTGTACGTGCTCGATCGGATCGCCATGGCGCGGAGCGCGTCGTCGTGCTTCGGCCTGTGACCGATCGGCATCTCCGCTCGTTTCTCGACTGCGTCCGGCTAATCCGAATTACAAAGTCCATCGTCCTTGGCGCAAAGCCCGCAGAGTCCTGAAAGCCTCTCCCGATCGATTCCGGGGAGTCGGCGTAGCTAGCGCATACCGGATCGGACAGCCGATCGACCTTTCCCCGGATCGGCCTGGACTAATCCTGTGGACTCGCGATAATGGCACTCAGCAAAATGGGCCCTCGTCGATCTATCGGAGGACGGTCGCCGGGGACGATTCCAGGGGTTTCGTAATTAAAACCAGTCCCGAGGTCCGAGGCAGGGCGCACCACCTAAAACTTGAGGAACAAGGCGCGGCCTCGCGCGGCCGCTCGTATATCTGCTGCGCGGCCGGGATTCTTGATATTAAAACTGGTCGTACGTTTGAGCATTTAATGTGCTCGCTCGCGGTTACGTTTCCCGCGACGTTACCCGGCCCGAAATCATTTCGAGTCCACGCGCTCCACGGAATGCTCGCGTCGACCGGTTCTCGTTATCTCGATTGATGCCCCGCATGCGGAGCTTCTTCGATTCGTATAAAAGATCCGAGGCGATGCTAGGATCCTAGGACCCTGGAGGCGATCGTAGAGCCGCGGATAAAGTGGTATCCCTTGTAAGCCTAATTTTCTCCGGAAGGCAGCTCATTTGAAATTCAATGCGGAAAAAAGGCCAGACCAATATTTCTCGGCGAGATACCCAGCAAGCCCACGAGGAGCTCGTTCCGCTCGCGCGCTCGTCGGAAATTTCGAAACTCGACCCCGCACCGAGAGTTCATCCGAAACCGTGAAAACGCGGCCTCCTCTCTCTCTCTCTCTCTCTCTCTCTCTCCCTCTCTCAATCGCGCTCGACTCCGCTGCCGCACGCCCCAAATCGGATTACGTCGCGTGTCGCGTCCAACATATATCCGGTAATCCTATTTCGAGAAGCTGACCGAGCATCGTACGGCCGTCCGCTCGCATCATCGCAGCCTGCCGACCAAGAAGCGGAGAGACGGGCTGCTCCTCACGGTGTCACGCCCAGCATGAACGATTAACGTATCCGACTGCCGTGCGCCGGCACGTGCGGCGTCGGTTTTCATCTCGCGAAGCACCTCGTAAATCGATAGCAGTGCGATACCTGCGTGCGTGAAAATTCAGGGAACTCACTCCCGATTTCTCGGGAGATCACGGGAGAGCGCAATCCGCTCGCGGGAGGAGCGGAGAGGAAGAGAGGACTCGGACCGCGCGCGATCTGAAACAAATCGGAGCCGAACGGTGCGGAGAAGCGTCTCGCATCTCGTGGAGGGATTCTCATGGCGTATTCTCATGGCCGGCGATCTCGATAAGGCGGCCGAGAGAGCGTTGCGCCGCCTTCTAAATAGCGGTAATGGCGCTTAATATATCGCCGGCAGATAACAATCGCCGGAGAAACGCGGCGATACGCGCCCACGTACTTTTATCCTTCGGCTTCATCTCGCCGAGGGGCGCGTCGACAAAGGCTGCAGCCGCGGAAGCTGGCTCGCGGGGGAGGAGAGCCCTTCCGCTTGGCTCGTTCTCGGGACGGACAGATCCGTCTCGCGTGCGAGTCGCGAGATCGATTTCTTAGATGCGCCGCGCCGAAGGGCAGGGCCGATCGACGATCGACGATCGACGATCGATTCTCTCGAAAGTGCGAATATCCCACGCCACGCGCGACTATCCGGGATCGATCTCGATCTTTCGAGATTTATCGTTCGCGCGAGTCACGACAGAGCGCGGCAGAGCGCGAACAAGGAGCGCACGGAAGCCTCGCTCTCGAGCCATCGATCGCTCGATCGTCGGCGAGGCCGAGGAGAGAAGAGAGCGATGCGTTCCGCGCGCGGAACGACGACGATCGGCGAGCTGTCGCGCACGGGGCAGTCGGCGGGCAAACGATAACGGCAAGCGGCACAATAGTCGAGCCGCGGTAAATTATCGCGTACGTTCCGCGTTATAGTGCCGGTCGCGTTCGGGGAATCGCTCGTCGCGGCCCGTAATTTTCGACGTAATAAAGAAACGCATATATGGAAATTCCATTACCGGGGCTCAGCTGTTTCAGGGTCGCGGTGCATTAAACAAATTTATACGGCACCTGACTGTCATAAAAGACACGCGGCATGCCGAGGCGCGCGTCATCGCGATCGTGCTTTCGTCGCCGTTAAACGGATACGCGCGCCGCAGGCGGATCGTTTTCATAATTTCGCGCCGCGCCGATCCCGCCGGGGAAAGAGGCGAAAAATATACAAACGGGCAACGACAGCGGCGAGGAGGGGGGCGGGCGAGGGGGGAGAGGGGGAAGGAGGAGGGGGAAGAGGCTGGTCGATCTCGCGCGAACGAGCGAGAAAACCGGCGGCGACGCCGACCTCGTCCTCGTCCCCGGCTATGAGGGGTCACCGAGAGGTCAAGAGGCTGCCGGCACGCGGGGTTGACGGGTAAACATAATGATTTAATGACCATTTCGTACGCGAACGACACGAAATTCTATGATCGCGGCGCCTAATGACACGGCACTTGCCACGAGGCTGCAATTATTTCGCGGCACGTTGGATATACGAGTGACGTCACCGCCGGTACCTTCTCACGCCCTATGACCGACCGACCGACCGACCGACGGGGAAAGTACACTCCGCCCTAGAAGCACGCCCGTTAACACTCGCCCGAGTGGCAGCCACTTGCTTCGCCCCCTCATCCCCTCCTTCCGATCCGATCCGACGATCCAAATTCGGTTGGTCGGATATCGCGAAACGTCCGAAACGTGCGACGCGCTGCGAAGCGCTCTCGTCGCCCCTCGTCGCCCCTCGTCACCCCTCGTACCCCCTCCCGGGAACTCGGTTTTTAATCGGCTCTCGGATCTCGACGGTGTTTTTGCGCGATCGCGGGGTTCACTCGAGCGCGTCGCGACGATGCGCGGCATCCCGTCGCCGCTTCTCGCGCGGATGCTTCTCCAAACGCGTCCGCGATCCACGCTCGGGTTGCATCCGAGCGGAAGGTTACGCTCCAGTCTCGACCCCGCCCGTGGAACGATCGCGATTCTCCGCGCGCGCGCGCGCGCGSGGGGGGGGGGGGGAATAGCAGCKGCGCGGGGAATCCGCGAGGCGAACGTTCGGTTTTTCGCGATGGCGAACGGCGGACGCCAGCGAAGAGAGAACGTTTCCTGAGAAATTCCGAGTTTCCGAGACGCGCAAAAGACAAGCAAAAGACTTTGTCGCGCGTTCGATTCGCGCGCGCGCGCGCGCGCGCGAGATTCCGCGAAGCAATCATTCGCCGCGGGGCTCGAGAGAAATGGCGGAAGCGCGTCGCAATGGTCGAGGTCGATCGTTTGGCGGATAATTGCGTCTCCGCTCGGTAATCCCGATTCGTCTCGATCGCTCGCGGGATGATCACTCGCGGCGCCGTGCAGAAAAACACACGCCGCGCCGCGGATGACGCAATCGCGGATTTCTAAATCGGACGCGGAACTGGAGGCGAGATCTATCGCGGATTTATCGCGTGCTCCGAAGATACGACGCTGATGAATCGTCCATGTCGCGTCCAGCAGTCAGTAAACACGCTTAATTTCAATATGAATGAAATGGCGATTCCCGAAGCGGTTTCGAAATGAGTTACGCGTGTGCGAACACGTTTCGGCTTCGAAACGTGATGTTTTAATCAAACCGTTTCCTCCACCGTTCCCTTCACCGATCTACCGATCGTCTTGGGACATGCAGCAGTATCGCGTCGAAGAAATCGCTCCCATGAGAATGTGATTTATTCCCCAGAAATCCAGAAGCGAGCGAATCTCGAGGCCGGGTCGTCCCAATAACGATTCATCCAACTGGTCGCCGACTGATCGCTCGATCGCGCGATGCTCGCGCATTCCGCCGCCTCAGCGAACGATCCGGAAGACGATCCGAGGCTCACTGGTGAACTCGGCAGTCTTGACGCAATCAAGCCGATTAGCATCGATTAGAGATCAGCGCGCGATCGAATCCAAGCGCGCGCCTGCGTGTTCGTTAGCTCGAGGAGGGCCGGCGCGATTTCACCGGCGCGGCCCGCGCGAGGCGTTGCGCGGAGCGTCTCGATTTTCGAGAGAGAAGAGAAAAGGAAAAGGAGAGAACGAGCGGCTCCGCGTAATCGCCGCTGATAGCTCTCGTTAGAGCCGGATGGAGATTTACGAGCGATCGGCGCGATAAGCGGCACCGCGCGCCTTTCAAAACTCGGCCCGCGCTCTCGGCCGGCGGCTTTGCCATAAAGTTGCGCGCTTAGGAATACAAATTAGCGAGAGATACGGTGTTGCGCGGCGACGTTTCTAACGCGACGTCAGCGTTACCACAATAAAACTCTAATTATGCGAGCGGCGAACGGCCGAGCGCCTCGCCACGTGTCCCCGCGCTCGCGGCGACCTATCCGCGTTTATGGCCCCGGAGCACGTTATTCCTAATCTTCCAATCGCCGCCCCGTGGGGTCCGCTTGATAATGCTGATGAGGAAAGCTGTGTCTTAGAAATCGACGCTTTAATCGGGCGCTCGTACGCGCCCCGACATCAGAATCGTCGCCGTGGGCGTTCCGGCCGTCACAAATTACGACCGTACGTTCCCCCTTCGGCTCTCTCGGTCCTTCCTCTCTCCGTTCCCCCCGTCCCGCGAGCGCGACGCCGAGGGAGCACTGCTCCAGGCCAGCGAAAACATAAATTTCATCGGCGCTCCTCTTTCCGAGCTCCTCGCTGTCGCTTTCGGAAAGTCGCGAAGCGACTCAGTACCGAAAGATTATATGCCGCGTATATCGCACGCGCAACGCTAATTATAACATTAATCACCCGCGGACTTGGCCGTGGCGTCTTCATTAACGCGGATGGATCGACGGATTGTCAATCTTGCGGCGTCCGCAAGTAATGAGAGACCGACGTAAAAATTATCCTAGGTGCGCGTGCAGCGAGTACCAATCGCAGTTTCGCATCGACATCGACGCCACTACAGACATCTCTCTCTCTCTCTCTCTCTCTCTCTCCCTCTCCTCAGCTCGGTCTGGTCTATCCAGAGAAGGACACGCGAGCGAAGAGCGCGGAGCGCTTTGCGAGCGCTTCGCGCTTATCAAAGCCAAAAGTGGCGGTAATTAGCTTAGAAGCGAGGCGATTCTAGCAAAGCATGACGCGACGCGAGCGACGCCCCGTCGTGGCCTCGTGGAGCCTCCATACTCCAATTCCAGTTTCACCGAATTATCATAAAACCATCTCCGATGGCGAGATGGAGGTCGATTTCTAATTCCCCGGCCGGTGCTCGCGGCCGTCTCCATAAATTCGGCGATTTACGCGCGATCGCTCGGTATTTTACGATCCGCCCAGATTTCGGCGAACGCCGCCGAGCAGCCTTGGGAAACACTCGGGAGACACTCGTGCTCGTGTGCCGATCGTCCTCATTCGAATCTCGCAATCATCGGGAGGGAAGCTCGCGCGGAATGCCGCGCCGCGAATCGACGCGAGATCTCGCGAGCATTCGCGCGAGTAGCCGCGAAATCGGGAAACTCTCATGAAAAGCTCTTCCGAGCTGCGACACAGATGCGGCCACCGAGTCACCAACGAGTCACGAACAAGCGGAAGTGCCAACGATACCAATCTCGGTCTCGCGGACAGACCCTTTCCTTCTTCTCCGCCTCATTTAACCGGCTCGGCTTTAATTACGACTTTGCTAATGTTACTCACGCGCAGCGCGGATTATCTTAATTGCCGCGTAACATCATCTTATCGCGCCGCCTTCGGTGCAATCAAGGAGGCGAACGGATCGCGCGGTTCCGCGCGCGGCGTAAATCCATCCCGCGAGTTTTATTCGCGATGCCGCGAGAGGTCAGCCGGAGAAATTAATCGGTAGTTGGTCGGCGTGGCCTTTGACGCGGATTCTTTTCCAGGGGAGCCCGGAGAGCGGAAGTGCCTGGCGGCAAGTAATCGGCGCTCCGATTGTCGGCAAAATGGAATCGCGATCGCGGATTCGCGCGCGCGCGCGAGACTCGCCGCGCCTTTCAGGCGCGCGATGCGGCGCGATGCGGCGCGATGCGGCGCGGACGGAATCAAGCGGCCCTTAACGTGTAATTCCAAGTGTTAACGTTATTATAACGTCGGTTCCCAGCCACGTCCCGATGATTATGCGGTTAAAGCGTGCCGGGACCCATAGAGCTCGCCCGGCTACAAAGCGGCTGACTTGTAAAGGATGTAGTGCCGCACGTCCGTTAATAGCTGACATCGTGAATGGCGGGAATTTCATGCCTTTCCCGCCGCGACAGGTTCCTATCCACCTCGGCGCTTTTCTTTCGCTCGTTCCGTGTCATAATGAACGAGACATCTGTATCCGAGAGCGCGGCCTGGGTTTCGCGCTAACGCGATCGCGGCTCGATTCCTCGCAAAAAGGTTAACGACATCGCCGCTCCCCCTTTCCCCCAACACCGCCACCGCCACCGCCACCGCCACCGCCACCGCCATCCGCCGCGAGCGCGGATTACCTAAGAGGATTAGAACCTAAGGCCGGCGATCTATAATGCCGTTCATCAGCGTCCGAGATTACGCGGCCCTTTGTCGCGTCCCTTTTCGGACGCTCCGCGCTTCGAGCGCGCTCCGAAAGCTTCCCGAAGACGGGCCCGCTGCTCGTCGGAGCGCGGAACTTGATGTTTTGCCACCGGAACGAAAGAAGAGGGCATCCTTTTCACTCGGAGGACCCTGACGAAGGAAATATCGGAGTCATAGGTCGAAATATCGGTATCTCTCTAAGATGCAAGCGAGTATCCCAAAAGGGATTTCTCTTCAGGATGATGATCAAATGGATGGCTGTCGGATCAGGATGATTTACAGGCAGACAATTCCCCGACTTGTCGCCCAGCATTGTCTCCGCCGCCACAATTAGACCACCCGTGAAACGAGTACGCGCGGGATCTAATAACCGGATCTGATCAGATTAGCTCGAGGTGATTAGAAGAGGTGTCCATTGTTCGTAAAGCAGAAGGCGCTTTGGATCCCTCGGCCGGTCTTTCCTGTTTCGACAACCGATTCCATCTAGCAGGCTCTGATCCATCGCAGCGCAGTCGGATGGTGCATCACGTGCGTGTGAAACGCGTAAAGCAGGTCGTTGGGTCCGTTTACACCTCGGCCTGATGTTACGATTACTCGTGTCGGACGCTTCGTTTTTATGGAACATTCAGTCACGTGCTTGATTGCACCGTCGCCGTTTGGAATATTTCGGATGCCTCCGATGTTTTTTGCCGGCGAGTTGTCCAACAACTGTCCAAGCTGGATATGGATTCAGATAATGGGGAATACCCCGAGGCTGAACGTCGCTCGGCTTAACATCTACGTTAATACTTGGAAATACACGATACGAGGAAGAGCGTTCGTTCACTGGACGCGAGCCCGCCGTGCTCTCGAGATCCGCGATAGACAGCAACGGATCGAACGTCCGTTTACCTCAAACGGACCCCGATTTCAACAACGGCGACGTCCTCGTCGTCGGCAACGACCGACGAAGGCAGAAGAACGAACAGGCAGCGCGCGACTCGTCCCTGTCGTCGCTCGAACGATGTCACCGCTCGTGCCGTGCGCGACGACGATCCAGCCGTGATTTCTCTCTCTCTCGTCACGAGTCACTCGCTACGCTCGAGATCAGGGAGAGGCCCGTGAAATCGCGACGGTTCCTACCGGCCAGCCTTGGGGCTCCTAAACTCGGCTCGATGCGCGGCAAAATTCCCAACGCGCGTCTTCCTGGTCCCGGCAGACGGGCGGCGCATTCCCGGCGTCCGCCCGTAAATACAGCCGACGGTGGTTTTCCGTTTAGCCGATGATTTACGGCGCGAACGTGTCTCGGAAGGTGTCGATCGCATAATGGCGAGTCCTGTCGCCGTCGATCGCTCGCCGATACGGTAATCACGGGGTGGCATCTACCCGGCCACGATCATGACGATAATGGCTCCGCTTCGCGGGGAAGACTTCATCCTACAGGCTGTTCGCGACGGGTACGCGGCCATCGCCGCGCTCTCGTGCATCATCTCCTTCGGTCGCGTTAACCTGCCTCTTCTCCTTCTCTCTACCTCTCTCTGTCTCTCCTTGTCCCCTCCTCCTCGCGCCTCCGCGCTGTCCGGAGCTGAACCGTCGCGTTACGCCGCTCCGGTTGTTCGTTCGATCGCCGGCGATCGAGACTTCTTACCGAAGGCTAAGCCGCTCGGCTGATCGCGCGCGTGCGACGTCGGCGGTCTCGCTTCCTTTTCTTCGCAAGAAAATCGCTAGTTAATCGAGGACTGTTAATCTACGCGAGTGATAAAGCATCGCGATTTCCCCTCGCAGGGAGTCAAATCGGTGAATTATCGCGCGGTGGGGCCGTCCGGGATATTTACCGGCGCCGGCTCGAGTGGGGGCGGCTCGAAAAATCCCCAAAATTGACAGCAATTTGCGACGGTCGTAATTTCTCGTCCTCCTCTTCATTCGCGCCGCGCGAGCTCGGGCGCGGGCGACCCGGCCGGAGCACCATCATCATCATCGCGCGCCGGGTGAGGTCGAGAGTCCACCCGTTGCGGCTCCGTGATCGGTGTGGTGTTACAGCAATTTCTGTAATATTGCCCACGTTGTTGTACGTGAGTAACGTTGTCGTGAGCCCTCGGATCGACGATAAAGAATCCTCGTGGCGTCCCGTCGGGCGAGAGAGAGAGAGAGAGAGAGAGAGAGAGAGAGAGAGAGAGAGAGAGAGAGAGAGAGAGAGAGAGAGAGAGGTCCCGGCTTCGAGCTAACGAGCCTACGGTTCTTCGGCATCAACCTGCTCGCGGCGAGGCGACTCGCTTCCTGCAGACGGCGCTGACGATTTTCAACTCGATTGACTCGCGAGCGGTGCACCGCTCGCGATCCGCGTCGACCGGCAAAAAGCTCGCTCGCTATTTTATTTCCAGCTCCGTTCGTTACCTTCGAGAGGTGTTCAACCTCCGGTTTTATTGCGATGTACCTTCTGCTTGATTCGCGTCGGCACAAAGCACCGTGCTAGCTCATCGGACGCGCGTGTGTTTCGACGTTTCGCGTCATTTCGGGTCATTTGGAGGTCATTCAAGTATCGGTAATCTTCGGCGACTAGCCGGTGTCAGTGGCTTCGCGTCTTCGGCAGCAGCAGTCCTCCTCCGTTCAACTCTGCTTTCGACCTGTTCTCGATAGTCTCCAAGTAATCTCCGGCGTCATTCGAACGGATATCGATTTGCGAAAATACCTCGATCAGAGATCCCAACATTCCGGTTTTGCGACGGCAGCTCGCGATCACGTTTCGCGCGAATCATTGCCTGCGCGGTCCACGACATCCGACTTGATCACAGCCGTTGATGTTGCCGTATTTGCGCTCCCGGATCATGCGGTCTTCATTGAGTAATCGGCGGTTCCTACGTGGTGTCCTACGTGGGAAAGCAGCGAGTGAAAGCAGCCACGAAATCTCGCGCATCTTTCATCGTTTCACCATTATTTATCGACCGGTCCCGGACAATCGTCCCGGTCTCGTCCGCCCTCGTTCGCCGGATCGACTAGGATCGACCGAATTCCTGGCCGCCGTGGGTGTGGCATCGATCGAGGATCGGGACGATAAATTCTCATTGAGACGATTCGTGGTAACCATCGTGGTAACCTCGAGAATCGCTCGATTCGACAATGATCTATTGGCTTTTTGCTCCCCTTGCGTGGACTCGTTCACCGCACGGAATCGCATATTTTAGCTGGACCGGAGCGCGATTGAGAACGATACGGAGAATCTCGCATCGTTCCTTGGACCATTTTGGCACATTGGCATCATTTCACGCATGAGGTATCATTAAATGTACGCGCAAGCCGCGAATCTGAATCCTGAACGGACGAGCGTGTTCGCATCGTTCAGCAGCGTCGATAATCCGATCGATTACCAGGAACACCGACTCGCAATCACCGAATTGGATAAGGAGGGATATATAAGGAACGCAGGGATCCTGGCATCCCTTTAGTCTCGATTACCGAAACGATCGCTCAAATTTGCGTCACGAATAACCGTTGGGCTGGCGTCCTTCCCTCCTTCGAAAGGAGAAACCGTTGCTGCCGGTCCTGCTCGCCGTCGTAACTCAACAACTTAGAAAACAACAGCCGTGAGCGTGTATGTATGCAGGTAGCGGTAAATTAGTAGCGGGGCCCCGGATTTCGGCCGCGGTAGAAGCAGAAAGAAGATCCTCGACGGCGGGGGAGTCCCCGGATCGTCGTCGTGCTATCGTCTCCGTTCCTCTCCCCCCCCCCTCCCTCCCCCTCCTTCTTTCTCACATCTTCTCTCTCGCTCGCGCGAGAGGCTAGTCCACGCTGCTCCGGGCGTCCCGCGGCGCGGTCCGGCACTCCTGATTAAAATTACTCTGCCGAGATCCGGCGAGATTTCCGCGGCGAAATTTATGAAATTGTCCCGGTTTATTGTTTTAAATGAGCCTGCGCGTTCCCGAAGAGATCACCGCCGGATAAGGGGCTCCCTGTAAATCCAACGAGGCCACGCCGGACGCGAGACCAAGGGGACGCCGGGGAGGCGGGGGCGGTCGACCCCCTAGAGCGGTAACGTCGAGTCGTGAAAATCACCCGGGCACCGAGGCTAAATCAGAATTAAAATTAACTGTCCCGCTAGAAGGGGCCCACCGATCCGAAGGGGCCCTCGAGACATCATCGTCCYCCCCCCCCCCCGCCCCACCTCCTCCTCCTCCCACTCCTCGGCGGTCCCGCGGGGTCCCGATGGAGGAACGCAACAATGGCGTTCGTTTTTCGTCGGGGATCGTCGCCGCTCTCTGCTCTTCGTGATTCTCGCCCTCGTGGCTCGCGTCGAGACGAGAAGCAGGGAGCGATAACTCGCGTACGATACTCGCAGATACGTCCGACAGGACGTCCCGTTATCATCGGCACCGGCGACCAGGCGAGTCGCAAAGAGTGTCGTCATCGAGAACGTCGCGATCGGATGGATTTCCTCGAGCGATCGCGAGGATCGCCGCTGGCGCATCGAGAGAGTAGCGGCGCGATTATCACGAAACGCAATAAACGCGAGGCGCGCGGTATCTCGCGTAACATCGCCAAGATTATTGTAGTATCTCCGGCTGATCTGCAAGCCTTGCACGAAGGAAGGACGCGGAAAAGTAAAACGCAAGCGGTATTTCAACCGGCTGGCCATCGGCTGGCGTTACTCATCGACGAAGAAACAGCGGCCCACCGCGACGATCTCCGGATACGCGATGAAATCATGAGGGATGACGTTGGCACGCCGAGTGCCGGGCGCAACCGGTATGCAACGAGAGAAGATTGTCCGGCGTCATTAGCCTTGATTCCACGCGGCTCGCCGCGGCTCTCCTCGTAATTAACCCTGTTTTTCTTTTCATACCAACCGCGCGAAGCGCGCCTTCAACGAGTACTCGCATGGCAGAGTTGTCGGAATTGTCACGCGAGGGGTAGCCGGCGGCTCGCGATATTAAATATCATCCTCGTAACGACGTAATTCCTCGTAACGAGATAATTCCTCCCTCTGCCCCTGCTGACCCCTTTAAATGGAGAATTGTCCGAGCGCGATTCCGACCTTGGCGTGATTAATCTTGAAATCGCGCTTATGCTCTCGCGCGCGCGCAACTCGGAGAGCCGCTCGCCGATCGCCCTTACGTATCGCCACTTTGCGTATCGTGAGAAGCTTAGAAGGAATTGCGCAGCCCGGGATGAAGATGGGGGGGGGGGGGGCAGAGGGCTCGCCGATATCGCGCCCGAGTTTAGCTCGATATCAATCTAATTTATCCCCCCGTTTCGCGCGCGCGCGCGCGCGCGCGCCTAACGGTCCCGCCGCCATGGGAATCGTGCCGGACGGACAGACGGACGCGCACCTCGCCCATCCGCGCGCTCGCTTTACGATCCGCAACGCTTCGGCGGACACGCGGCAGCGGCAGCGGCAGCGGCAGCGGCTCTCAAGCCGCACCGAGGGGAAATGGCCGCTGATCGGATCAGAGCAGTCCGACGAATCAACGGGACGAGGTTAGATTCGGACGTGGAAGCTGCCGAGAGGGGAAAGGGGAAACGCGAGCAACGGGAAGGCTGAGTAATTCTGTTTTACGGCAACGCGAAACGCCTGCTGGGCCGCGATAGTGCAGATGCGTGTCCCCTAAGTGCCAACGATGCAAATGCCGCGGTCCGCTTGATCTTGCGCCGGCTTTCCGGCGATGACGGAAGCGCTGGGACGCGCTCGCGGGCCGAGTCACGGGCGTCGCGTTGGATCTTTCCGCGCTACGACGACGACGACGACGACGACGACGACGACGACGACGATTTCCCGCGAGGCAAGGAGGGCGAGGCGAGTGCGAGGAAGCCGCGGTGCGGCACGGAAAGAGGGAGGGAGACAGGTGGAACGGAGGGCCGATTAATAAATTCGCCGCGGCCACTTCCGGTAACCTCAGCGCGTGTCTCATTAGTTTCTTAAGCCCGGCTTAAGGAGAAATTAAATACAGCGGGGATGGGTGTCGAGTCCGCGGCGACCCCATGCCGAGCGCCGGGGCTTATAATGAACGCTCGTAACATCGTGCACGCGCGCGCGCGCGCGCGCCTAGCGAGCCGGCAAACTTGTCGCGTGTTAAGGGGAACTCGTTTGGAAGCGATTCCAAAGCGATATCGATCCGTTCGCGCTCAGAGCGCAACGCGAAATCGGGAATGCATCGATCTCGCGCTCGGACGAGATCGCTTTCCAGGCGCGCTCGCCGCGCGCCATCCAATCACGCGTCATAATGCCCCCGTCATGCGCATGCGCGGCGGAAAGATCAAACTGCCTGTCCTCGGGTAGGTGTCGTCGCGGCCATTAAATGACGGTAACGACGCTGATAGCGCGCGTCATCGATCTATCTTGCTGTCATCGAGTCGTGTACGCGTCCCTTTTTCCTTTCTCCCTCTTTCCCTACCCCCGCCACCCACTCCGCCGCTACCCGCGTGGCCGCCTTATCGCCGCGGCACTAGATCGGGTCAATCTACAAGTCGCGCGCGCACGCACGCGCAGATTAACGCTCAAGCGGCGCAGGTTTTTTCTTTCTCTCAGCCGGCGAGGTTCTCTTAATGCCAGGAGGATCCAGCGCTCGCAAAGCGCGATTTACAACGATTGCGTGTCCCGCGCGTCGTGCCGGCGACACGCCGCAATATAATAACGCTCAATTAAGCCGAAAGGTGCGCACGTACATCTCGCAAGGATCGCGCGCGATTGCGAGAGCGGCGGCCCGGCTCCGTATCGATACGCCATAATGCCGCGAAATGCCGCGGAGTAATTAATTTGAAAAATGAGCGCCGCTCTCTTGCGATCGCCGCGAGGAAATGTTTCAATCTCGCGGGCGTCGCGTCGCGGGCTGCGTCGATGCGCGATTCCGTCGACAGTGTCCATAAATATCGACGGTATCGAGGATATCGATCATTACGTTCCTGGGAAACGTTGCAAACATTCGCAACATTGCGAGTAACAATTTTTGCTCGCTCGTCAGCAGCGGGCGCGAGTTGATAAATCACGGCGCATCGCAGGCTGAATAATCGCGCGGGCTCTCGCGCGATTTGCAGAAAGCGCAGGATAGCCGCGCGCCGGAGCAATCGATTACGGCGCGATGCTCGCGGTAGTTTGTCGCCGGCACGTTTCGCCGTATTTTACCATCGCGCACCACGTCGGCGCGAGCCTCGTCCCCCGCTGACGATTAATATCGGACCGCGCGCGCGCGGTAAGAAAACTCTGTTTTCATCGCCGGCCCAGCCGTTTCCGCGGCGGATCGGGGCGGAGGGCGAGCGCCCAACGTAAATCACGGAGGGTGGGGTGGGAAGAAGAGGGGAGGCGGGGGAGAGGACCGCGCGCTCGCGCGCGAGACAGCTTTTCCACTGCCAGCAGGGCACCGGAGAATGTGGCCCGGCGGGGCCCCGTGGCGGCGCAGATGTATAAATACCCCTCACAAATCTGCCAACCGGGTTAATTTATAAATTTCACGCCGATCTCGTAAATGCGTTTCTGATTTAGCGCGTTTAAATTATCGCTAAACCACTTCTAAGTACCCGGGGCCATATAATCTCCGCCGGGGCCCCCGCGGGGCTCCCTCGAGGGTGCGGCGTTGCGAAGACCTATGCGTCGGTACGCACGTGCATGCACGCATGCACGCAGGCAGGCAGGCAGGCAGGCAGGCAAGCTTCGACGAACGGCGTCCGGCATAATCGCCAATGATATCTGCGAGCCCGGGGCCCGAGGAAATATGGAGACGGCGAGATAAGGGAGCGACACAGCGCGGTTTTCAGTATTTACACACGCCGGCCGTCGTAATTTTTCAGTCTTTGCTCCCGGCTCACGCCGTACTTCATAATTTGCCACCTACTACCCGCATCCAGCTCCCGAGCGCGTTACGTAAACGATGGACGATCGTGGCTTCGCGCGAGGAGCGTATTTTACTTTAATATCGCTTCATTTACACGGCGAGACCGCCGGCGAGTTCGTGGCAGGTCGGAATCATGCGATCGCGCGAGACCGCGCGCGAACAATGGCGTTAAATCGGACGTTAAACGCTCGTTCGAGGCTTCCCGGGGTTGCTGTTATTCAATATCGTAACATCATTGTCAGCGCGCGTTCGCTCGCTCGCTCGCTCGCTCGCTCGCTCGCTGCCGGTTCCGATAAATTTATCGGTCCCGGTTTCGTTATTCGTCGTCGGCGCAATCGGAGGCGGCGAGAAATCAAACCGCCGGCAGTAAGTTACGCGATATTACGGCAGCTCGTAATATCGGTTTAATAAATAGGCGCGATAAAGAGGCGCGATAACCCATAAATCGGCCGAATCGCACGGCGCACCTCGACGAAATCGTCGGATCTGGGAACTGTCTTTAATGTCACCGCGGGCGCTTCTCAACGATATCGATATCGATATCGACGGCTCCCCCCGCGGTGTCGGTGCGAGCGAGCGAGCGCGCACTTCTCCTTTTCTCGATTTATAGACGATAATTGAAAATTATTTGGTAACACCGGTGATCGATAGCGACCCGTTAACTCGTTCATACATCACCCGCGCCCGCGGCCTACCTCGTTTCTCCCCCTCCCTTTGTCCACCGCCCCTGCAGTCTCTGCTGGGCCGTCTCCTCTCCTCGCCTCGTCCCGTCCGCCTCCCGCATCGGGCCTCACGAATCCCTCGCCTGCCTTCCACCCACCCGGAGCCGAGGCCCGAGCGAGGCGTCTTAGTGGGGTCAGGTCGACCAATAAATCCAATACGCCACGGTTCGTCCCGCGCGAGAGCAACAGTTTTACAATTCATGAATTTATTATGGGCACCACCGAGGATACCGCGGGGCCTCCGCTATTGATTTATCGTTACGCTTACCCGGCTTCACGAACGGGCCCCGATCTTCACGAGCAACGTAACGCACGCTCCTGGCGGGACCTCGGGCCCCGCACGTACACGTGCACGGACGCGCGTCGTCGATGCGCGAAAATTAACCCCCGACGTGGCGGGATGTTTGCACAGCTACTTCTTTTTGGAACTTTTGAGAGAAAGATTGGAAGAATCGCAAGTGCCGATTTATCGACCATGCGGCATATCTCGCAGTCTCTTCCCCCCCCCCCTCCTCGTATCTATCGCCGTAACTGACCTGTGCGAATCGACGGAGCGCACCCTTCGCGGTTCTCGTTCTTTTATAGCCTCGACTGTTGCCGTTGACGAACCTCTTCGTCTTCGAGGAAGCACCTCGCTCGGAGGTTTTCTCTCGGGCTTCCTCTTGGATCGCGCGTCCCTGAAATCCGCAGAAATCGGATCCAGTTTTCGCCAGCCGGCGAGCCGGAAGTCACACAGCGATGATCGTCCTGGCACGGCGCGAGAGGAGGGGGCAGCGGGACCAGCCTCGTCGTTCGATGTTCCAGGGCTGAGGGAAGCCGAGGGGTCGATCGGCGCGCGGACTTTGCGCGCAGAGATCCCGCAGTTCATTAATCAAGCAACGCCCGGAGTAGGAATGCCTTCGTATTTCGAGAGTTGCAGTCCATTTATCACGGCGGAAACGTATTTGTAGGCAGTGGCTGTGCCCGCTTCGCTAACAAGTGGATACGCTGTCCCCGCGGATGATGTAGCACCGGCTAGGCTCGGGGCCCCCTACGGCGCCCGACACCTCCAACCTTACAACCTTCGAGCAAAGTCTCTCAACCCTTGCGCGTGCACCCCCCGCGTGCACATTCAACAAATTTTCCGGACGCTGCGAGTTATCGCGCACTTGTCGCTCGAGCTTCCGCGCCTCCGCAGAATCGGACTCTTTCCCTCCCCTCGGGGGAGAAGCTCGAAAACGGACTCGATAACGGGCGGGCGGGGGAGGAGGGGGGGGGGGSGGGCGGGCGGAGGTCGCGCCGCGGCACGGCGCGCGCTCTCGCTTCTGCTCGCTCGCACGTTTCCCCGCTTCCGCGCGATTCCAATCTGTGATTTACCGCGGGCAATTAAAAGGATTACCGTTGCGCCTGAGCGGTCGCGGATCAGCGGCGACCTTCGATCCCGGTTTGCTATCCGTCCGCGCGGGTCCACCGCGGATTCTGTCAAAGGTGCGCGCGGGGGCGCGCGGGGTTACGCGCGATCTCGCCGAGGTAATTTCGCGGTGGCGATGGCTACGCGGCTGCGCGGAGCAAACGAGGGTCGCTCGTCCGGAGAGGACGCGACGGGGTGTGATTTACCGTTGCGTGAGCCGCGGCAGGTCCCCGCTTGATATTTTCCCCCGCAAACACCCGTAGATTAAATATTGAAACGGAGCGATTAACGCGCGACAAACGGGACTTATCGATGATCCAGTAATAATTAATCCCTCGCGCTTATTACTCCGCCGTCTATTGATAAATCGGCTGTGATCGTCGTGGATTAATACCGAGTGATCTTTCAGCCCGCCCAGGGTTCTTTTCTGCCGAGCAGGGAGGTCAAACGGAGTCAGGAGGAGGAGGAGGAGGAGGGAAGGAACGGAGAGGGCCCGATCTATCTGAATCGAAACGGCGATATTAAAAAATCCTTCGCTTGGAAGGATCCTTCTTTCGTGAAGGAAATCCCGCATCCAAATCTCCCGCGTCTCCAAACTCGTCGGAGAAATACTCTACTCGGCTCGGCGCGCTCGAGCAGCAGAAATTACACGCGTCGCCGCAAATTAATAGCCCGCGCGATTTGCGGGCTAACAAACGCGGAGAGCGCTTCGCGGCAGCCACGGCAGGATTAATTTCGTTCCTCTCCAACGGCGGAATTTGATTATTACCTGTCTCGGCCGAGCTGCCGGCCCCTCAAAAGCAGAACCGAGTCGAGCGAAATCGCGGCCGCGTTACCGCAGGTGCGAGCGGATCATCCCTCGAGCTCGGGGTGCGGGGGCGCACGGAGGAGTACATTGTGCGCGGAACTGTCCCTCAGAACTGGATCCAGCGCGAGAGGCGCGAAAAGGTTAGCCGGTTCGCTCGATGATTTTCATCGGCAGGCGTGCAAAAGGCCACGCCATAATTCGCAGCGCGAGCACGATCGAATTGGAATCCCGAACGCGCTCGCGGAGCGGAGCGGAGCGGAGCGCCGAGCCAGGAACCAGGGTGAGAAGCGAGCTCGATAATGGGCCCGCGATTTTCTCTCGTTCGGGCCGACTAAACGGGCCCGGCTCGCCGGATCATCCGCCGGGATGGAATCTCCGTTCGATATCCCGATCGGGATCGACTCGTTCCGTTCGACCGATTCCCGGAGGTCTCGGAGACCACCCTGAAGACCTCGCTTTCCCGTTTTTCTCGCTTCTCTTCGAAGCGAGCCGGCTAAATGGAGCGACACGGAATACCGTAAGCCTTACAGGCGCTAATGATTCCGCCGTGACCGTCGCTGGATCGATGTCGACCGTTGATGACACGGGACGATCGAGCCACGATTGACTCAACTTGGCGACTCAAAGGGCGACACGCACGACCTTGCCCAGTTTGAATTATCGTCAAACAACCCAGGGTAATATCGGTAGTCGAAGCTTGATCCGGCGAGAGAACCGACAACGCATCCACGATCGCCTGCGCGATCGCCCGGTGACCCGATTTCCCCGGGGAGCGTGGCATCGCGCGATGCTTAAGCGCGAGAGGAAGAGCATTCGATAATCCCGTCGTCCGATCAGCCTGCGAGAACGCAGGACGTAAAATTGCCGAGGAATCGCCGCCGCGAAATTACACGGTGCGCCGATGTGTCCGCGCCACGAAGCGGCGCGTCCGTGCTACAATGTTGGCTCACGATGCAACTTTCAGCGAAAACCGAGCTCCTCGAGTACACCAGGCTGGTGGGAGGGAGGGAGAGAGGAGGAGGGATGGCGGCGGCGGCGGCGGCGGCGGCGGCCCTGTCAGGGCCGATACGGCAGCGAGGGCGTACTGAGTCCCGTCCGCCGCTGCTTTTGCCGTGCCGTCTCGCCTCGCCGTCTAATCCCGCGGACGACGCGGTAATGCTAAGGTGTCCGCGTTATGACGCGTTGTTGCATGCGCCTCGCATATACGGCGGTCCCCGCTGCATCTCGAGAGAGGCCCCGTCTCGGAGGGGCCTGAGGCGGGAAGAGGCGGCTTCCACTCTCTCCTCTCCTCCTCGGGCTACGGAAAATAAATAAAAGGCGAGCCAAAGGGCTTCGCTTATTGAAATCGGCCCGCGCCGCCCTCGCCTCGCTCGTTGCCGCTTTTGACGGGGCAAGTCGTTGCTTTAAAACGTAGCCGCGTGCGAACCTGACGTACCGACCCCTCCCAGCCTGTGTTGCGGTGCTCGCTCGCGCTTTTCAAGCTTGATTTGCGCTAGAGCGCGACGGGATCGCGCGCCTCCGCGAGCCGATGCCTTGAGATCCGCGATTTACGTGTCCGTCACGTTGGACACTGGCACGAGATTCATCGCCATTTCGGCAAATTTGTTCGCGTTCGATAAAGTTTGCTCAACATGTGTATTTCACGTAGACGCAAGATACAAACTCGCCAAACGCGCGCCGTGAACCTTCGTAACGCTCGCGTCAGTCTGCTCTGCTCTTCCGGTGGGTTCATCTTCAGACGGGTTCAGACGCAATCGCTGTTAATAATTCTGCACGCTGTGCATTAAATAACACGAGACGACTATTCCGGAGAAGCCAAGTCTGTTGTTACTCAATGTCAATCTGTTAAGTTTAATAATTATATACGGAGCAAGTGCAATATCGTGCCGTGCCACCGATCGTCCATCATTGAAAGAGGCGACTCTCCGCGAAGCAGACGACGGGTAGCCGGCGCCATAAGTGGAATTTTATTTATTGCCGCTGCGAGGAAACATAAACGTACGTGTCCACCTTGTCTGTTTTATTGTCGCGTATATTCGACAGAAATAATCGTCAAACGCGAATACGCGTCCGCAGTATGGACGTCCACGGCAGTCGAAGGGTTAAAGAACAAAGTTTAATAATTAATAAATTACTTTTCCCCTCTCTCAATGAGACGCGCGAATGCAGGTTTACGCGCGTATCGTATTCTATGGCCTATCGCGTTTTTCCGAGTGCGTTTACTTTGCACACTCCGCGAGGACGCGCACTCGCAAGCGGCGAAAGCGCATCTACGCGTATCTCCGCGGCCGACCGCTTATCGTTTACGAGCAGTTTTCCAGCAATTAATAACATTCGCATCAAGGCGCAGGCGAATGCGCCGGCGCGCCGATAACCGCGTTAATTTATACCGTCGTCTCGGCGGAGGCGCGAAATTCAGCCAGTGGTGTCGCGCGCGAGAATCCACAATCGGGAGACTCGCAAATGTCAGGCGGATCGTCGCGCTTTATCGGCACTTGGCTCGATCGCAGGCAACAGCAAATACGTTTCTTTCTCTTCCAACGGCAATCGGCATCCTCTCGTCGGCACGGAACGTTCTCATTGATGGCCGCGCGCCGCCGCTTAACGCCGAGAGGATCGCGCGGTCTCTCGGCGTTTCGCTCGGCGTAAGGCGTAATAAAACCGGATTGGAAAATCGTCGATGACGTCCGGCGACCCGCACATACCCGCGTAATGCACATACTCGACGAGACTAAGTTCAGATTTGCATTCCCGTTAACGATACCTCCAGATCTACCTCGGAACAGTGCCGCATTCCGCTCGTGCCCGGCCGCAGATGCGCCCGTCGACGCGGCGCATTAATTAACACTCGACTTTTCTTTCGCGGCGCGCTCAGACGATGCCAGCGCACGTGCGCGCTTTCAAGGCGCGTAAACTCGGCGCGTAAATTATAATTGGGATGGCCGATTACCGTGCCCAGGCTCCGTAATCTTTTTATTACCCCGAATTCATCGTGGCTCTCGCGCGCGCAACAGCCGCGATTACGCCTCTGAGATATCGCGCTAAGGGAATGCAGGAGGAACGTATATGCTTAATGGAGCGAAGTATATAAAGCGAATCCTCATTCGCCAATGCCCGCGGACGAGTCGATCCTAACTTACAAGTCGAATGAATTTCCAGTATCGCGACCAAACTATCTGATCGATACTGTGTTGCGCGCTATCGAATTCTTTCTCGCAAACGGTAGCAAGCGGCGTGAGAGTCTACTCGAAAGCCACTGCAGGAAAAGAGGAGGATACTTTTACACTCTCTCTCTCTCTCTCTCTCTCCCTATCTATCTATCTCATATCCGGAACCTTTCGCAACGAGATTAGAAGACTGTTACTTTTGTCAGTTACTTTGTAACTCGATTGGGTCAGCTTCAGTTGGACCTCCGTTGGAGCACGAATCTAACACGAACACGTATCTAACGCCTAGCGGATGTCGGAGCTCTCTCTCTCTCTCTCTCTTTCGCGCGCGCGGTCTCGTTATAATCGGCCACGGCTGATCTACCTGCTGACCCCGTCCGCACGGCGGGGTCCGGCGCGGATCGATCGATCGATCGATCGATCGATCGTGACGATCGGGCCTCGGAAGCGGAGGATGCCATGGATTACCGAGAGCACGGGGTAGGCCGGGCCCGCTCGACTCACGAGGCGTTCCAGCCGCCCGCAATAGAGAAAGAGAGAGAGAGAGAGAGAGACGTGGGAATACACGTCGCCGCGAATTACGCCCCCTCTTCGGCTCGCTCGCTCGCTAATACACGTACACACATATACGCGCACGACGGCGCGGGCGAGCGCGGCGGCTTTCTGCGAGGAAGCAACGGCCAAGTATTCACTTTAGCCCGGTTCGTGACCTCGTATCGCCGGGCATTACAGCCGCTTTTTATCCGCGCGCCCACCACGTCACGGAGGCTGCAATTACTAATTTAGAGGCGAGACCGAGTCGTGCCAAATCCCTCGGCTTCGCCGCGCGGCCGCCCTCTTTCTCATGTTATTTGTATGAAGCGGGTCCGGGTATACGCGCGCGCGCGCGCTCTCATCTCTGGCCGGCGAACGGAAGGGAAAAGGTGCGAGAGACGAGAGATCGAGGGCCGCGAGGGAGGCTGGTCGTCGTAACGGGAGAGCAACACGACAGCGAGTATCCGCGGCAATCCTCTTGACGCGCGACCGATGGCGGTCGCAATTATACGCGCATGCGCGCATGCGCGCGCGCGCGTCGTTGCCGAATTCGCGGCGGAGAGTCCATCACGTGTCGTCGCGCGCGCTTTGCGCCATCGAAGCGAGCGCAAAGTGCGAATGGAAGCAGGTGTCGCGGATACAAACGGAACTCGGGTGTCGCGCCGACGCAAGCGTAACACCTGCGCGTAACCGACGATAATTTTACGATGATGCACGCGCGATCGCAGATAGAAACGCCAGCCACGTTAGTCACGCAGCCGTGGCTCGTTAGCCGGCGTGGAAAATCCGTCGGGCGACAGCCAGATAACAGTGTGAGCGACACGCGGTAACCTTAATGCGAGGCCGAGATCCGAGACGCCGGGGGATTTCGTGGGCCCGAGGCCCGGCCAAGTGGTGGGGAGGCGGCGGGGCGCTCGAGTCGGGCCCAGCGGGCCCTCGCGGGCCGGCGTATCGTAGAACAATGAAAGGCCGGCTATTAATATTGGCCGGCTATCGCGGGCGCTATCGCGCGCTTCACGCGCTCCCCACGCACTCTCGAATAACACGAGCCGCGTAGGGACATTTTCATTGCATATTAATGCCCCTCATTACCGTCACTCCGCACCGCATTACTCAATGCTCGAGGCGGCCGGGCCCCGTCTAGTGTTTCAAACGGGATCGTGGTGGAAGAGGTGGTATCGACCGTCTAGGTTCAAAGTACGAAAACCCACCCCTTCGGCGACGTCTCGGTGGTCCCAGAGGCGCAGATCTCGCCGAGATCTCGATCGTCCACTCTCTGCCCTCGGAATCATCACTCAGCGACATCTCAGCAGATGATATGCACTCGATGACATTTGGCTCCGGGTATTCCCCTCTTCCCCTCCCCTCCTCTTGGACCCGGTCCAAATTTGCAGAAATAACATGCCGCCATGCCGCATCGGAAGAGATCGCGACGCGACAGCGGCGGCGGTGATTAGGTAACGGAAAACGAGAGAGACGGCTGCCCTCTCGGCGACACGCGGGGAGGAGAGGGCGGGAACGAGGCCGTGAAAAATAGCGTAATTTAATCGAGCGATTCGACGCGGCATCGTCGGCGACGTTCCTCCTTACCTGCCTAAGCTCCGAGAGGTGAGAAATGCGGCTCGTCCGGTGACCGATGTCTACACACCGCGCCGTCACCGCCCTGACATATCGCTCTGATAAAAGCACGACCCAGCCAACGTCTTCTCCGTCGCGTCCGACGTTTAAGTATTTCTTACACGCAGCAACGATTCGATAGCTAATGTCCTGGACGTCTTCGCCGTGTGTACGCCGAGGCGTCGCGCCAAGGGCTCGCCCTTGTCCGTCTCGGATGGCCTCGCGCTCGACTCGAGCCGGCGATACGAGCCCGGGCTCGTATCGAGTTTAACCCACGACCCCGCGCCGTGCCGGACGATTAATCGAACGCGCCACCGCATATTTTTCATACCGCCCGGATATGGACGAATTTTTCTGCGACGCCCACGTGGAAAAGTTCAGTCAGCCTTAATGAAAGGGAAGATGGACCGTCGCGATAATGGAAGGAGCGTGTCGGTGCGTGCCGGATAACGCGCACGTGACGAAACACGGCGCGAGGGACACGGCCGACGATGATGCGGCTAAAACGCACGGACGCACAGGTGACACCGAGAGATCTCTCTAGGCGCGAGGGCATTCCTCTTTACTCGCTCGCGGACTTTACTCGCTCTCGCCCGGCTCGGACGCGGCTATCCCCGGCGTGACGACGCCGGCAGGCAAACGTGACACCCGACACCGGAAGATTCCTCGACAGCCGATTATCGGACATGCGTCGCGCCGCGATCAGCCGCGCAGGTGCATCGCAACGCGACCGCGCCGCGCATGGCGGCCGGGCATTGTTGCTTAATTGCGAGAAAAAAAAAAAAAGAGATGCTCATGCGGGCGTTATCGATCGCGCGCTGCCTACTCAACCGTCTCGACAAATCGGATTCTTCTTCCTTCGGTTTATCTCTCTCCTCTTTCTTCGAGGCTGCGCCGTCTTTGCATCGTTCCCAGCGAAATGCGGGAGGAACGACGCTGGCTCCTGGCGAGCCGAGCCCTGAAACGTAACGCGCGTCGGCATCACTCCGACGACGGAGCATCTCTCCTCTCCGCGATCCATCCATTCGAGCCGCTAATCGCGCGTTCGGCTTCTCTCAACGCCTCGAGATTTCCGAAGATCGATGCGTGACTCCGACGCGTAACTCCCGACGCGCCATCCATCCCGGCTATCCATCCACACGCTATCTCCCGTTACCCATTCGTCGTCCGCAGCCGTCGCATACGCGTCCCCTCGGCGTACCGGTCCTCGATAGAGGAAGGTCAAGGCTCTCCGCGAGGAACAGTGTGAAGCAAGTCGGGCTCGCTTTCCTGTCTCCGGGGGGAACACGGTCCCGCGTATGGGCGACGTGTGTGTACGCAGGCACATCCCGGTTTGCTCTCGGCTTTAACGTCAGCGCCGCGTCTCTCCTCTCTGCCTCCTCTCCTCCGCGGCTCGTGCTGCCCTTCTCTTTCTTTTGCTCCGCTCGCGGGGCCTCGCGGGGCCTCGCGGCGCGTTGCGTGTGAGCGCGCGCAGGATACCGGGCCCCCGCATGCGCGCGTCGCCGGAGACGCCGAGACGCGGAGATCGAGATGCAAAGGAGGCCCGCGCCGCTTTTAAGCTCGCCGCCGCCAAGCGGATAAATTCGCCTGGGCCCCTCGATCTATTAATTCGAGCCGCCGTTGCATTCCTAAGGGGTCTCGACCGCTAGAGGCTCTCCTCGGCTCCTCGACCTTCCTGCTTTCTCGCCATCTCGTGCCTGCGCCTCACCGCCCCGCCTCCCCCCCCCCTCCTCCCCCGCGTATCCCGCGAGCGGCCATAACGCGCCGATACGCGCTTTTTAACGCGGATTTCTTTCCACTCGAGCCAAGCGCCAAGCAGCCGCAGCCGCGCGCGATCGATCATGCCGCCGCGATTCCGATCGGTTTACCGTTGATCGTCCGTGGAGGGATGAAGAAGGAGAGAAGAGACAGAGAGACTTTTCTTTTTCCCAGCAAATCCCGACTCGAGAGACCGGATGATCGACACCGTCGATTCTTCTGGACCAATTGACGGAGCTGGCACATGCCACGCGCGCGCGCGCGGCGATATAAGATAGAGCGTTGTAGGCGCGCTATCGCATAATTACTGCGTTTTACGGCGGTCTTCACACTTGTTTCCGCACCGGCGTATCTCGCGCTCATCTCTGTAACCGGAGACCGGAGACTGTAACCGGGAATCCGCCGCGACGCCCATTTTCCCCGGCCCCGTCGTCGCCCCGCCGGCTCTCTCGCTCGCCAGCCGAGTGGATAAGAACGCAATCGGCAATATGGTATCAAGGGCTCCGTAACTAAGGATAATTCCCGCGGACCGCATGCGTGTATCGGCGGGCGGAGAAGGAGCGCAGATTAGATTGGCGTTGCGCGCGAGCTGTGCGCTTCTCCGGCCGGCCAATAATATCGATACCGGAGTATCCGCGAAAGAACGCTCGAGGCTGGCCTCTGCCACGAAGGTTACCGCGAAAGCAAGCAGGGCCGACCGAAAGGAGAAAAGACGCTCGCGTCTCCCGAAGCAAGATCGACATTCAGCGAGACTGCAAAAAGAAGCGCGGCTGCGCCCAAGGCTGCAGGGGAATTATGAACAGCAGAGGATCTCTCCTCTGCCTTCCCCTCGGCATGGAACGACGAGGCTGCTTACTCGGACATCGACTCGTCGCAGCGCGTGTCGTATCGGCCGCTAGAAGCCGCCTCGACCCGCATCCGCGATAGGTCGCGGCGATTAAATTCAGCCGACGCTCGCCCGCTCGCTCCAACACGGCGAACCGGAAGTCGGCGACGGCCATGCAGCGACGGTCGACGCACGATAGGGCCGACTCCTTTCCAGGCATCCCGGCTGGATCGCGCTTAGAGGATCGCGCGGGAGAGGAAGGAGCGTTTCTCAAAGTGTCCTACGCCAGATCTCCGCGCGGATCGCGCGGAGGGGCGCGAGAGGGGCATGCGGGAGCGCGCGCGAATGCGAAAACCGAGACGCGAGAGGCTCTGGCGTACAAACGGATCGTCGGACAAACGGATCTCTCTCTCTCTCTCTCTCTCTCTCTCTCTCGAGTCGGAGGAAGATCCCTCTCGATGTATGAAGCTATAAATCTCGCGCGACAAATCGCTAGCTCGCCCCTTCGTTCCCAGGCTAATTGTTCGGACACGCTCGAATACCGCAAGATGCGGCCGCTCCGCCGCCTTCCACTCTTTCTCTCTCTCCATCCGTTTCCCGTTCTCTGTTCCTCCGTCCGCGCCTCTCCTCCTCGTCGTCCAACTGTCCGCGGCTATCTCCTCGGCATCGACGAACGTACAATCGATTAATCGATTATTCACCCTCATCGGCAGGCCCGCAGCACCTGTGCAATCACTGTCGCTCCATGTCGCGCGGCATCGATTATCCCGTCGTTTCCTCCTCTCTCGCATTCATCTCGTCCCGGAAGCGTTCCGCATCGGCATAAACTGCCGATCGGTACAAGGTATCCCCATGGCGATCTCTCGGTTAAACGAACATCCAGACATTTTGAGGCATCCGAGCAATTACAGATGAAAATCTTCTCCGATCGTCGAAAGCTCGTCCAGGAAAATCCGAACGAGAGGAAGACGCATCGATCGGAAACGAGAGCAGATATCTGACCTCTGTCCCCTTGGGAAAGGGCGATCAGAGACTAAGAGAGAGAGAGAGAGAGAGAGAGAGAGAGAGAGAGAGAGAGAGGAGAGGCGATTCTGCGATCGAGATGAGGAGAGGATCCGGAGCGATGATCGGCCGGCCGATCCTTAATCCACTTAACTGTACGCGGCATTCCACTCGGGGGACTCTAATCCCCCGTCGTGCACGATAAATATCGCGTTTCCCTTCCCCTTCGGGCCCGCCATTGAGCGGCCATTGAGCGGTGACTTACCGCGGTCGGCTAACGATACCGATCCTACTATGGTTTGCTCGGCGGAGACTCGGAAGCGCGCCGGTTCTGATACGCGGCGTAACGGTGCGCACGCTGTGCGCACGCGGTTCCCTCGACCGCGTCTCCCGTCTCCACCGGCCGAGGGGGCGAGGAGGGCGAGGGAAGAAAGGAAGGTCTCCTCTTTCGGCTGACAACCGGCTGACGATGCTCGTCGATGGGAGCGCGCGTCGGGGTGGCTTTTCTTTCCGCGCAAGATGGATGGACGATCCAGTCGGCGAGCCACAAAGAAACTCGCGGGAGACAGAGAGAGAGAGAGAGAGAGAGAGAGAGAGAGAGAGAGAGAGAGAGAGAGAGAGAGAGAGATTATTGAAATCCGCGGATTGAGCGGAACGCAATTCTGACGCGTAGTATGAAAGCGGCCGAGCAAATGGAGTGCAAGGGGAAAAATGCCGGCTTATTAGTCGATTATTATTATGAGCATCGATCTATTCAAGCGACGCGTTCGGAAAATCAGCGTCGAGCGATACGACAGAGTAAATCCGCGGATTGAGCGGAACGCAATTCTGACGCGTAGTATGAAAGCGGCCGAGCAAATGGAGTGCAAGGGGAAAAATGCCGGCTTATTAGTCGATTATTATTATGAGCATCGATCTATTCAAGCGACGCGTTCGGAAAATCAGCGTCGAGCGATACGACAGAGTCGGCTCCAGCTCCAGTAATCGCGGCGGCGGCGGCGGCAGCGGCGGATCACGATTTAACGAGTTGTCCGGGACTTTCGCGGGATCCGATGCGTCCAGTTTGCCATTCGTCTTCGTTGCGAGCGCAAAGTACAAATCATTTATATTCTTATAGCGCTGGCGGCAGTTGACAGCGGCGATTGGTAATCTTGGGCTTAGTTAAATTTAGCAAGCGAGTCTACTTACGTAAGCGCGAGCGCAAGCGCGCGGGTAATACAGAAATTAAATATCCCCTCGCGCTATCGCGCTTTGCGACGTACCGCGGAATCGAGAGGGCCGACGCCGTAACGCGCCTCGGAGCCTTGGAAAAGCACATTTAGCAGTTTGACGAAAACAGCGCCGCGCCGACCAGGAAGAGGCCGAAGCTCGACATTAATTTGCTGATCGCGTTTGCGCGGATGTTTACGCGATTGTGCGCGCTGCTGCACTTGGCGTCGATGTAAGCGAGAGAGAGAGGGAGCTTCGCGAGGGAGGTTGCGCGATCAGCATTGTAAGGGCTTAATGTCAACTGGGAGATCAATGTTTACATTCGTAATTAAAAGGCTGATCGCCGAGCCGGCGAATAAAACTAACGAAACACCCTTTGCGTGGCGCGGCGGGTCCGCTCGCTCGCGCCAAACTGACCATCGCGGGAATCCATGCGCGACGCGCATGCGCAGCTTGCGATTCGAGAATCGAGATTCGATTTATCGGGCGACGGCGATAACGGCGTTGCACTAATCGAGAAAGTTTCTACACCCGCGGGAGCGGGAGGCGCGGTATCATAACGGAAACAGGCGGGCTCCACTGCGTGATTTCTCTTCTGCCGGCCATTTCGCACGTTCGTCGCCGCGCAACGACGACGTCGTCGTCGTCGTCGTCGTGGAGGTGAGAACAGCGTCGGCCGTGCGAATGGCGCAATTTCAGGCCTGGACGATTCCGCATGCGGCTTCGAACGGCTTCGGACGCTCGCGCCTCGCTCGCACGTGCGTGTTTCGACGTCGCGCGCGCGCGCGCGCGCGCGAAACTTTCGTGTAAACCGACGATCCTCGTAACACGTATCGATCGTTCAAGCGGCGAGAGACGTCGCGTACGTGATGCAAACGGCGCGACGTCTTTCTGCAGCCTGCCATGCGACGCAATCTAGGAAATATGATGAAATCTCGAGTGCGAACGTGGATTACGTAACGCTGATATATTGTCCCGCGCGACTTTTACAGTGAATTTCAATTCGCGGCTGAATGAGAAGCGTAATAATTTCGTAATGAACAACGCGCTGTCCGCGCGCTATCTGATATCCAGTCGGGAATGTAAATGTCTAATCTACGCGGCTGTCAATCGTCGGATCGCATTCGTGACGTCTGCCGGCTCAACTGCAGTTGAGCCGGCAGACAGCACGAGTCGAATGTCACCTTTTCATATGCCAAAATATTACGTGCGCGTACGATGCTTCTCGTTTACGTCTATTCAAGAAAAACCTCGCAATCTCTTTGCGCAAACTGATCCACTCTCCGACGACAGCTTTACGATACACAGATTATCGCTCTCAATGTCTCCGATCTGATGCCGCGTCGTGAGTCATGCCGTGAATGGCAAAAAGTCACCTCACGCGTGCGCGAGGCAAGCCTACACTCGCGCGTAAATCTGTCTACACTCGATTTGTTATGAGTGAAATATTGCAACATGATGCCTCTTCTTGTCGAGTTCCGTCATGCCGTTTGCCTTATCAATTTTACAACATTTCATCCGTCGATCTCCAAAGTCTTTGTCGATCGCTGCCGCAACGTTTCCCGACTTTAATCGATTTCACGGGCGTAAAAACGCTCTCACGCAACGAATATACGTAACGATCGACGCAAAGAAACCACTAAATGCGAGACGAATGCGTCGCTCGCACAAAGAAGAACGTACGCTCTCCGACGGTAAATGTCACGCCAAGGCGTCCTTTTCCGTCGGCTAAGCCGATTCGGATCCGCGAAATAAACGATACATCAAGCTGATGATGTCTATTTAGACGACTATGAATATATATATATATATGTGTGTGTGTGTGTGTGTATGTCGAGTACTTTACCATTATGCACGAGGCGATGCTCTTCTCCTCCTCACTGCTCCGACAACGGCACTTGTATTCCTTCGAGGCGCTCGATCGTTCTCTCGCTCGCTCGCTCGCTCGCTCGCGATTAATTGGTTAACTCGTCCTCAAAAAGACGCGCTTAATTACTCCCTGATTAGCGGAATAATAAAATGACGGACACTCACTCGCACCGCTCTCGACTGCRCTCCCGTCGCGTCAGTCGCCTCCATCGTTTTCGCGAGTAAACTCTAAAACGCGTTCACGAATTCCGCGATCGCGGAACGAGATACGCAYCCGGCGTTCGGAACAATCGCGCTCGCAAAGTTGAGGTTAACCCGGAGGGCCGAGAGACACGCCGGACGAGGACGCGCAACGAATCATGCCGAGTACACACTTTGAGACGTCGCATCGATACGCTCGCAAACTCTTCATCGCTCGCGGGAGTTTGCTAAACTGCGTACGAATTCGTATGAATTCCGATTGAGAAGCGATTCTCCGAACGAGTCGCAATAATATCTCGCGAATTTACGTGCCGAGCGGGACGGCCGGACGGAGGTCACTGCGCGAACGAGAATGAAGTTGGCTGCGATAAGCGCGCCACATTTCTTTTTCTTTTTTCTTTTGTCTCGTCCAATATTTATTACAATATATTTCTATACATAGAACATTCAGCATACATTTGCCCAAATATTTATGTCGGGGAAGGCCATATAGCCAAAATTATATCCTGGTACAATACATAAACATATTCGCGATCTTGCCAGTATGCTATTCGGAAGTGTTTAACTATGGAATAGTAATTTGGTAAATCTGCAAGTCCCTTCCTCTTGAGTCTTCTCACTATTTCGTTTGCTTTTGCAAGGTTGGCCGCAAGATTGGTTATTTGAATGTTTCTGTAGTCTGTCGCGATATCTTTGACGGAATTCCTTAATAGTTTCTTTGACGGTTGGTGTCTTAAGATCATGGGGAGTGTGATGGAGTGTGTCACGTTGTGACGTACCAAGGGACATTAGTAATTATCGTAAGGACCTTTGATTGCAGTATCTTTGCCCCATCTCAAGGTTAGAGTTTGCGGTTGTGCCTCAGAGTTGGATATCATATGTTCAAATTCAATTTTACTATAGTTTTGTATAGTGACATAATTTTGTTTTCCAGTTGCGAATTCCTGCCTAGTAACCATTTTATTCCCAGTTTGAGTCCCAAGTATTCATGTTTACTGGAATATATGTTTTTTCCAGTTAAATTGTCTGTCGAGCTGCATATCCGGCGTCTTTGGAATCTGAGTTCCATTTAGATAGAGTGCGGTGCGCGTGGTGGAGTGTAACACGAATCACACTTGTGAAACACTTGTTTTCGTTGATTTCGCTTCGCCAAACTTCTCTACGAGGTTTAAATTATTTTGAAGATGTTTCGATGCTATGTCAGGGTCTTTGCGTACCGCAAGTATCATGCGCGAATGTAGCAATGGAGACATTTGCTGCTAAATCTGCAATGCGTACAACGAATACGGAAACGGACCAAGGACACTCCTGATCGGATCTCTGTTACAACATCACGTTGTTTGGCGTGAAAAATATCTTTCGCTAAGATAACTTTTAAGTATATCATGAAATTTCTTTGCTAAATGTTGTCGGATTCCAAGTGTCCTTTCGCGCTTGATACTTTCATCTGTTCAACTAGTAGATCGATAAACGATCGATCATATTCTTTCGATTTCCGGAACGTCGGTCCTTAACCTTAGCCTTGCACAAATAATGCATTGTAACATTAATTCGTCATAAAAGTACATATTTCCCCACAATTGCGGGAAATGGAGATCAAAGCACGATGCAATTACGAAATGGAGATCAGTGGCGATTGCCTCGCGATCGTATCGCGACAGGATCGAGATGGCGCGCGGACGAAAATGGAAACGAGGAAAAGAGATCAATGCGTCTCGTGGGAGTAGTACATCGAACGCGGTGGAACATAAGCCGATCCGGTCGAGATGGGAGCAAATGACAAGGCGTGCTTTGCATGTCGAGGGCCTTTCCAGCCGTGGATACCCATGGGAGTAAATAAGGCGGGATCTGCACGTCGCATTGTTTGACTTTCCGTGACGACGACGGTAAAGGGGCCGACCGAGAACAGTACGCATGACACGACCGCGAAGAAGCAGTCCTGTGGATTTGCCAGACACGTTCTCGGAAAAGTCTGCACGGTCCTCGTCGTCGTCCCTGTCACTCGTGATCGTTGGACATTCGGATTCCGGAATCTGCTCTTCATCCTCGGCATGAAATTACGAAGCTTCAAGGTGCGACTCCAAGGGTCAGAATCCTTGGATCCGCAAAGCTACGTTCTGCTCCAGATTTTTACCCCTGCAACTGTAACTCGAAGGCTCGAGGGTTCTTTGAAATAAATGTAGCGAATAATTTCGATATTCTCTCTCTTCTTCCTTTTTCCTTTTCCAACATAAGCCTCTCGCGACATATGTCTCTCTATCGATAAGGAGCCTCATCGAGCAGCGCAGCAATACGTCGTCGTCTCTTGAAATGAAACACCTTCCGCGTACCGAGTTGCGCGTTCAACGAGTTTCCCTATAAATTTCCCTTTGCCTTTCGATTATCGAATCGCGAGATACTCCCGAACGGGTGAAAACGAGGTCCCTACGGAAGTTCCGCGGGCTCTCCCGCAAAGGGCGCTATTAATTCCGATTTAAAGTTCCGTTAGGCGCTTTGTGTGGTCCCCATATATCAGCCAGTGTTATCGCTCGTTGCTTTGCAACGCCTTTACGCGTACCTGACTTCTGCTCTCGTGTTGGTATCTTAAGCGCGGGACACCTACCGGATGAATAATTTGGTTACAATCTTAATCCAATGACGCATGGGCTCGGTGGCTGCCTCTCGTTCCCTTCCCTCCCATGCTCCCCGCTGCCACCTTCGATCCCCTCCCCTCTGCTACCTCTGCTACCTGTCCCCCGCTTTAACCAGGCACTGCCGCTCTCTGCCCTGATTAAAGACCGGCCGGTTCCTTACGTCCCGTAGAGTTAGTCGCCTTACCTCGTAAATCGTGCCCTTTATTTCGTCACCGGGGATCTCCATTGTGCCCGCAATCTGGCTCGTCTTCGATCACCAAAGAAGATAACGATCTCGACTCTCCCGCTTTACGCCCCTCGCGGCCTTTTCGGCCGTTTCTTCATCCGCCCCGTCTCGTTCCTCTCCTTCTCTTCGTTGCGAGGTGCACGAGACACATCTTCCGAATCATCTCTCGGCGTTCAGGTCCCGAGATCGCCCGGTGCCGCACGCACGAGGAGGCTGCACATCTTCATCGCGTAACGAGTCCGGAGAGTCACGTAGAGAAGCGAAGCCTGCACACTCGCTCGTTCAGGATCGCCTAGCGATCATGCCAGCCCTGAATCGCCATTCGGCCGACCTTGCCGTGGAGAAGGGTTGGGGTACAACGCCAGCGAGCGAACAATGCAATTTGTTGCCGCGGGGTGGTCCCGATGCCCGTGCCGCTTCGCGTTTTACTGCTCTCCACGAGCCGACCACGAGGACTCCGAAACTCCCGCAAAATACTACCAACGTCACGAGCAGCGAGATACTACACGAGGCCACCGCGGCCGACTACCGGGCGGTGCACCGCGTTGCGTTTCTTTGCTTTCCCGGCGTCTGATTTATGGCGCGAATTCCGCGCACGGTTACACACCGCCCGGGAGAATTCCACGCGCTGACCCTGCGACTTCCGAACCGACCTGCGCCCTTCCCCCCACCACACCCCCACCCACTCGGACTCCCGCGCGAGGCTGAATACTCCGAGATTCCGCGAGTATACGCGAGATCAATTCGCGGGGAGTCCCCGCTTCGGGCAGGGGACTCTTTTCCGTTCTCCTTTCGGTCGAATCCCGTCAAATTCCAGTACTTTCCGCGGAGAGGACGCAGAAAGGACGAGATCGGAGATCGCTCAGTCGACAGCGCGCGATAGCGCGCATCTGGATGCAAGGGAGGGAGGGAGGGAGGGAGGGAAGGGAAGGGAAAGGCGGGAGGGGGAGGGGAGCAGTGGTTGATTCAGTCGTCGCGCATCGTCGTCGCGTGTTCGAACGTATAATTAACGTAGGAGCGGAGTATAATTATCAGTGTTACCGGTAATTAGAGCCACACTTATGGTGGCTGCGGAGTAACAGTGCCAGTTACGTAATCGCCATCTCGGTGCGTAGCGTCGCGGAAATGCGGGCAGGTAGTTGGCTGCGCAGCAACGAGTCATCCGGTACCGCGGCATAACGCTGTCGGTGCGCCGCAGAAACGAGGCTGCCTGCATCGTCAGGTACTTGCTCTGCGACTTGCCGCGCGACCAGGTCGCGCCCGACAATCGGTCTCCCGATGTCTCCCGATTTCTTATCCGGCAAACTCTCGCGTTCTCAAACTAGCGTTCTCCCTCTCCTCCCTTCTCGCTCGCCCGCGAGATCGCAACGCGAGTCAATTGGCTCAAACGAAGCCCCGAGCGAAGCGTGATTGCGATAAATTCGTGAGATATGAGATAACTACGAAGCTCCGCTGCTGGTGCTTGACAGCCGCGTTTCAGCGTCGCATGACGATCGCAAGATGCGTGGGAGAAGACGCGCGGACGCCAGGAGGGTACGTCGCGAGGGTTCGAGCGGATCGCGGATCGGGTAGCCAGCCGGCAGAATGAAATCCGCATTCGCGGATGCAATGCCGCTCCAGCGAATAATTCAGTTCAACTGGTCATCACGCGGGGTCAATGGAGAAATCAGGTTGAACGTCGTCGGGCGAGCACGGTCTAGCGAGTATTCTGCGGTCTCAATCGCTCCGGCTAGCTCCGGCCGGAGGCCGACTGCGTTAGGGGGAGGAGGGAAGCCCGCGACCAACGGAGGTCGAGCAATAAGGAACAGAACGGTTTTGCGGTTCGGCCTCGTGGTACTCTTCAAGGGACCCGGCGATCCCTCTGTCCCCGCGCGTACGCGTTCCTCCGTAGCCGGCCGGGGCCGGCCATCATCAAGAAATATGATGATTGCAGGCTGCTACCATTTACAGTAGTGCGGTTTTGTCTCGTACCGCGGCGGTCTCGCCGCTGCAGCTATATCCTCTCCTCTCGCGCGCGCGCTCCTTGTTCTCCGGCCGGCGGCCAGGCCCGTCCCGAATTTTAAGTACCGTACGTGCCCCTCCCTCCGCCGCGTATTCTCTCCCTCTCCGCCCTCGTCGCCGAGCAAAGGAAGCAAAAGGAGCAAAAGACGAGACGGCTTCTGCTTCGATCGGATTGAATTTTGTGGATGAGAAACTGTTGCGCCTCGCTTTGTCCTCGAGAGATGCAGATGCAGATGCAGCGGCGGAGTCAGAGGGTTGACGGACGCGAGGTGAGATACTCGCAGGTGCTCGACATCCCCGGGGGATGAGGTCTCGGCGACGCAGGCCGATTAGCGCTCAACGTCGCTCAACGTCGCCGGGAAGCGGCGAATAAAGTCGACTTTATGGCGCTCTGCCTGGAATGACACGCGATGGCGTGCCTCGGAGACGAGACGACTTTCCGTTTCGGAACGCGCGAAGGTAGCGATCATCGGCGGGAGAGTCACCCTGCGCGTTTTCGTATGCGATAAATCATCGCGTGCCTCCACGGTGCTCGCACAATGCCGTACTAATCTTCCATCACGCACGCACGATATAACTACGCCCGCATGGCGTCTCGTGATTTACCATCCTGCGGCTAACCTCCATTATGTATAGCGCACGGTGGAAACTGTTGAGAATAGCGTGCACCTTGCACTCGCGGATACTCGCACAGTGCGTACAGTGCGTGTGGAAAGTACGCCAAGTACGCCGGGAGAGACTCCTCAGACTTCCCCAGACTCTCCCCGGCTGCCGCCTCCGCTTTCGCCAAACGATCTCAGGCCTTAATCGATCGCCGCTGCGATCGGATGCCCCTCGATACGCGCGCGCGCGCGCGCGCGCGGAATCGCCTTCCGGCGAGCCGGAATCGCCGCGCGATCCTGCGGCTTCGTCGGCGAGCTGCCGAGATGCCGGAAGCGGATTCAGAAGCGCGCGGCGAACTTGCGTTTAAATATTGCCGCTGGGCGGCATCGGTCGATCGCTTTGTTCGCCGACTGTTGCGGAGTCACGCGCACTTCCACCTGCGGATTTCTCTGTGCGATATTGTGAGAGTTCTCGCCGCGCAACAGAAGCAACGTGCGCGTACGCTACGCGGCACCGAGCCATCTAAAAAGTATTTCATTACCGGGTGTACGTGTACCGGGCGCCGTTACCGTGGCGATAGCACGGTTTCTTTATCGGCCCGAGCCGAGTCCTGCGACTCGCGCGGAGAGAAGACCTCGCGCGGAGAGAGAGAGAGAGAGAGAGAGAGAGAGAGAGAGAGAGAGAGAGAGAGAGAGGAGGCCGCGTGGTGTCCGCTGGAATAAGGGGGGTAACGATATTCGCGCGCACATAACTCGCGCTACGTAGGAATAGGTCGCAGCAGTTAGTAGCTTGACGCTACTTGAAGAATGGAGCAATAAAGGGGGTCCTCGTATACGCGGCCGCGCGAGACGGAAATTACAACAATTAAACGTCCATTCCGCAAAAGTTACGAGGTACTTGCGAATCGAGAGCTCGGATTAGAGTGCCGTCGAAAGTGCCCGCGCAGCTGCCCGCATTAAAGTTTCATACGCGCGGACTCTACTCTCGACGGCAACGGAGAGAGAGCCCAAGAGTGGCGGAGTGCAAAGTTAACACATTGAGGCGCGAGAGGAGCCGGACGATATTCAAATCGCGCGGATTTACATGGCCGGCTCGCCGCGGATACGCGGCCATCTATTTGATTTCCTTTGTTAGCCGCTTACGAATTTACATTCGGAACAACGCGCGAGCACGCGCGCAGCCCGCTCAGCGGCGACAGAAATATCCCTCAAGGTATCTCTCTCTCTCTCTCTCTCTCTCTCTCTCGTCGTTTGGCCAGCGATGGGAATAGAAAGTCCACGATGAGTCCAGAGATCGGATGATACAGCCGCGCAGCTGTTCCCGCGAACGAAATTAACGTTCGCAATAATAAATTTATGATACGCGCGTCCAAACGAGGTGGCGACTCGCGCAAGGTCGCCGCCTCTCCTCCGCGACCCGAAAGAGCGATCTCCCGCGCTCTCGCTCTCGGGAGGAGGATCGAGGGCCGCGGATTCTATCGCAGCGAGAGATAAGAGCGGGATTTACGCCGCTCGCATCCGAATAGCTCGTCGCCGCCTTCGTCGTCGTCGTCGTCGTTAGTAGACCAGCAGCGGCTCGCCTAGAAGAATGGAGCAATAAAGGAGCCCGACGTATATACGCTTGCGAGTCTGGCAAGCGGTCTTTACGAGCGATTTTCACGGACTAACGGTCGTCCGATAGAGAATTACGCCGGCGCGGATCCGGCGATCCTCCTCTCCCGTGCTAATAGCGTACAAATCGGGCGGCTGGAATCATTCACCGGCCGTATATGTGTATCATCCTCTCCCACCCTCCCCCTGCCGCCCCGGCGCGGTGAGATTTGCGACGGTGCTGGCTCGCCGACGAGAGCGCGGGCTCCTTTTAAAGCTCCCCGCCGCGACTTCCGGAATTATTAGGCCCAATTAATCGAACGAGGACGAATGAGTGGAGGGCTTTGCCGCGATCCCGCACGCGGGATCCGAAATCCGTGGTTTCAGAGAAGCCGAGAGGAGGAGCCTCGCGTCCCACGCGCGCGCGCGCGCGCGCGCGCGATCAGCTCTACGGTGTGTCGTTGATTTAAGAAAAGAGATCTTCCTTGGTGTTTTAGGGAGGATCTTGATCATCCGCGCGAAGCCTCCGTACGAAGGATCCGCGGCGATTAAATCCCTCGTCACTTGTCGATGCGCGTTCCGCGCGAGAGTCGACCAAGCTCGCATCTAGAGCTCGAAGGAAGCAAGCTGAAGAGCCATCGCTGCGATTCACGCTGCCGAGCCGCGATGTCCTCTCCAACGTGGCAGGTCGGTATCGACTGTCATCGATGACGCGATCGGCTCTGACGAAAGATCGAATAATAGCGTGACATAACGTGAGCATCGACGGATGGATCCGACGATTGATCAATCGCGTCGGACTGACCGATCGATCGGCCGAGAGAGCGGTCGGCCGGCTGCAATGACGCAATCGAGCGAAAGGAACGCTGCTCACTTGCTTGGGTCCGTTTTGATTTCATTAATGGATCGGGTGCGCACTAATGCGACTCTGTTTGCCGAGCACTCGGCTCGCATTAAGAGGACGCACGGCTCCGCCACCCCGGGCCCCGCGTCGTTGCGCGACGGAGGACGACACCGATACTCCCCCTCCCCCTCCCCCCCCCCCCCCCCCCCCCCCCCCCCTCCCGCCGCGCCCCCCCCCCCGGAGGCGGTTTCTCGCCTCTACTTTGTTGCCGGCGCTCGTTTTTTCGTTCCACCTTTCCCCCTTTCCCGGCGTTTCTCCTCTTTAGCACCGTTAACGTCCCCTTCATCTGCACAAACATCTTCGCAACGGAGGGAGGGAGGGGGAGAGAGAGAGAGAGAGAGAGAGAGAGAGAGAGAGAGAGAGAGAGAGAGAGGTGTTTGAACAACCTATCCCTATCCCTGGCCACTCTATTTCGATCCATTCCAAATATCCGTCAATTTAGGACTCGCTCTTGGTCTTTTTCCCTTCGTCCTTCATTTTTCTTGCTTTGCACGCCTCCCATAAAAATTTACGACTCTCATCCCGCGGCGTATCCTCGCCGCAGCTCGTCGCGTTCGCTATTTCGCTATTCGCGACTCGCATACCGCGGTGTCCCTCGTCAATCTCTCTCTCCCTCCCTATCGGTGTCCTATTCACATGAGGAACTGGCCAGGCCGCAGCGCGCGGCCTAGCGAAGAATTAACACTTCTAGCAGCGCGCACGAAAGAGTCGCCTCGCCTCGGGTTTGCTTATGCTAATCCGGCCGAGCGGTCGCTCTCGTACAGCATCCCGCGAGCCAACATCGCCGACGTTTCAAATATATTAATTAACATCGTCATTAAGCACGGCTGCCAGTTTACCGGATCTCCCCCACGGCGGAGGGGTCTGCTTCCCCTCCCCTCCCCCCCCCCTTCTCCTCGTGTTCGAGCAGCCCGGAGCATCGGGCCCCGGTCGAGCCGGAGGCTCGTCGCGCGTGTTTGCGGACGCATAATTCCATCCGGCGATTGCGGGCCGCGCGATTGCGGGACGCGCTCGGCACATTGTCGACCCGCCGTGGCATCGCCGGGACACGAGACACTTGGCGGGGACGTGCTACCGCGGCCGTATTCCGATTATGCTAATGCGATCGAGTAACGGGCCCCGGCGGCGACTTCCGTGTCAAGGATGCAGGTGTATTCGCAACTCCGTTGCGCGCGACCGCGCGACTCTGAGCGCCGGCGCGTTTGATGTGCCCCGCGGGCACGTCCGATTCCGCGACCAAACTCGACCGGTCCGCCGGGAGACTGCCGAGCGATCGATTATGCCTGCCTGCTCGCCGTTTCGAGAGGAAAGAAGGAAGGAGGATGCATGGCTCGCACGGCGAGCTCTCCATGTCCGTTCTGGGATCAGAACGATCCCGTACGACTTTGCTGATTCGAGCCCGAGCTTCCGAATTGTCGGAATTGTCCTCTCTCCGCCGCGTCGCGATGCGGCTCGCGGGAATCCGCGTCAGGGAATAATTGTACCGTCAATTGTACCGGCTTTGGCGTGGATTGTCAAGGGGAGTGAATCTTCCTCGTGGAAAATGGTGGCGGTCGCGACGCGCGGAACGCGCGCCAAAGTTATGGCGAGCCTCCTCCTCGGAGAATGCGAGAGGAGAGCGGTTTTATGGACGCGAGCGCGTACAATTCGTACAAAAGGAGCAGCGCGGCCAACGTTATCAATTCAATGCTGCCCCGAGCTCCGAATTCCATTCCGCCGTCGACCCGGCCGCTCTCGTCCTCCTCCTTTGCTTTGTGGCCGGCCGTTATTTACGGCGTTCAAGCGCGGCCGCGTAAATTATGGCGGAGCCGGCTTTCATAAATCCCGAGACGAGATATGGAGCGACAAATTCAACTCCCAGGACCCGGCGCCCGGGTCGCGCCGGCCGCAAGTTACACGCGCGCGCGCGCGCATAAATACGACCGGGCTTCGGATTATCGTTCGTATGCCGACTTCCTGCTGCGATAAACGCACTACCGGCGCCCTTGCGCTGATTCGGATTGCGTTGATCCGTCCTTCTCCGAAGGATGCCTCGAGATATCGATCGAGCTCGCCTTCCCGGAGCGAACGAATGTATTTCAACGATCGGTTGATCGCCCGATGAATGCCCGAGGACGGACGATTCCAACGGACGATGGACAATCTCACGTACAGCGAATTGATATTTCATTCGCTCCTCGGCTGTGTTCAACGATTAGGCAATGCCTCGCCGTTTAACAACGTTATCGCAAAATTATCCCCGATAACGATTTTCCTAACGGGAATAGCGGCGATGATCGAACAGCGGCGGTGGATTAATCGACGATGATTTGTCGGACGCGACGCGGGCCGAACAACGCCCACTTCCGAGACGGCGACACTAAATAGAGACCTCGTTGACGAAGGCGCGACTACCTGCCGGTAAATCCGCAGCGAGGAGAGGCTGGAATCGGTGGAAAGCGGCCGGTGAAAAGCAGCCGCGCGAGCGCGCGCGCGCGCGCGCGCGCGCGCAAGAGATTGCGCGCTGGGAGCCGAGGCTTTCGGTAAAAATCGGTAACATCGACGGACGCGAGGCCGATAGGCGGATAAACGGTCGTTGGTATAACGGTGGAGGGCCAAGGTGGGAAAGGGCCCGAACGAGGGCTCGTAGAAAGAAGCACGGACGCAAAGATCCCAATCTACGCGCGGAGGCCTCTCGAGCGGTGAGTAAAAGGTGGCTAACATCTCGAACATCGTCCCTGTAATCTAATGAGCACCTGCTAGGAAGACCGCCTACACTCTACGTACCGAGGAGAGAGGGACAGAGAGAGAGAGAGAGAGAGAGAGAGAGAGAGGAGAGAGAGAGAGAGAGAGAGAGACGAACGCTTCCACGTGAAGTCGCGTATGTGGTCCCAGGGCCGTATCCAGCCGCCCACAGCTCGGACATCCTTTCCGCTGGCCGTCCCTCTCCTCCCCGACCGTCTCGAGAGAAGCAGAGAGAGAGAGAGAGAGAGAGTGATGGGGGGAGGAAGGGGCGACGGTCGCGTTATTCGCGGAAAATCATTTCGGCCAAAGGCGAAAGGGAGCCTCTTCGTTCGGCTTTTCATTGCGCTTCGGTGCCCATCAGTCCTCTTCGGCTTCCTGTTCGAGGGCGAGACTTGCCCCGAGCGGGCGTCGCGTGCTTCCCCGCGAGCGCGAGCGCGATCGGCGGGCGACATCCCGGATCGCCGACGGCGGTGGCTTCGAAGGGCGGAATCCATCGCGACTCGGATCGCCGACTCGTGATCGTGCGACGGCCCTGCCGCCATCAAACAAACGGCCAACAGCGCGGCCCGACACCCGCGGATACGTATATGCGAGGATACGTACGCTCGGACCCGCGAGAAATAAAGAGGGAAGGAAGGAGAGGGGCCGAAGAGGGCAGGGGGCTCGGCCATATGTTACGAGGGTACAGGTGCCGGTTTATTCTCCTTCCTCGCCTCCGTTCCCCCGCCTCCTCCCCCTTCGGTCCTCCCGCGTTCGAGCCGACGTTGTCTGCAGTCCGCAGCGGTTCCTCTCCGTTCCGTTCTCCATCTTCCTGCTCCTCTTTCCATTCTTCTGCCCACCCCTCCCGGCCGCCGCTTCGTCGCTGCTTCGTTCATAAGTTTTTTCCTCCTCCTGGTACCCCTCTCCTCGTCGTTGTCCTCGACGTCATCGTCGTCGTCGTCTTCGTCGTCGTGAGGCGACGCTCGGCCGACGAGAGAGGATCCGCTTGCGTATGCGTGAGGTCACGCCGAGTGCGGGTGAAAGTCTAACCGCGGGTCACCTACCGCCCTATCCCGCCTGCCGCTTATGTAGGTGCATCTATATCGCCGAGCGAGCGAGCGATGGTCAACGTGGACCGCGAGCGCGCTCGCGCGTCTCTCTCTCTCTCTCTCTCTCTCTCTCTCTCTCTCTCTCTCTCTCTCGCGGAAATGCCGCGCGCAATCTCTCTCGCGGTCCCATCGCGACCAAGCGGCACGAGCGTCCCATTATCTCTCGCGGATTCGAGAGATGCACCGGCGCCGCGGTCGCGTTGTGATAACGCGCGCGGATTTCCGCGGCGTTCCGGCGTTTCTGCTCCCGTCCGACTTTCACGCGACCCGTCGTCGCTCAAGAGTTTCAACATCGGACGAAAATAGGAAGCGCGACGGGATAGCCGACGCGGAGGTCGGCTGATGCATGCGCCTGGGTTCAGGGAACGGATCGTAAATCCGAATCGATACGTCCGAAGCGTTCGCGCGCGTGCGGATACATCGACTCCACATCCTCGCGATACCCTTTTCCGCGACGACGCGTTGCACTCGCGGGGCACTCCGTGACATTCTCCGGCGAGTGAAATATCAGCGAGCCGAGCGCACGCTCGCGGATCGTGCCGGCTGCCCTGGAAATTACGCGATCGGACGATCGTTAGGTCGAGCCTCGGAATCGGTGAAAGCTGAATCGACTGTAACATTGTCGCGAGGCGTGGGTCGCGGGGTTAGGCGATACGCGCGATTTCGCCTCGTCGGAGCGGAGCGGAGCCGAGCAGGAGACGTCGATGGCCTTTCCCCATCGCGCCGCGCCATCGTCGCATCTTCACGTGATGGCTCGTGATTGATCGCGCGCTGATTAATTGGCGGCCCAACGGTGTCACGCCGGCGAACGCCTGCTGGGCGGAGGGCATCGATCGCCCTTACGAAACCTTGATGCATCACGGCGTCGCGCCAGCGTATCGCAAACACCTTTATCAGCTTCATCAGCGGATCAATCCCGCCCATTTGAGCCCGTTGTCCGTTCTCAAACGACGACGACGACGACGACGACCAAGTGTCGCAATGGAGGGACGTCTCAATGAGGATCGAGCGACAGGTTGAATCTCGGATCGAGTGACGTCACTGGCCGTAGACTCGTCGGCTTAAGAATGGAAAATCGGGCTTTCCGAAGGTGGCCAGCCGAGCTACGACGAGCTAGGATTTCGTCCGCTCCGCGCGAATCCGCTCCGCGCGGCGCACGCACGGGCCGCGTTCGAGTGAAAGTAGAAATAAGAAAGCATCTTCTCTCGGCGTGATTCCTCTTGCTGGAAACGCGCCTTCCCGCCGGGATGCGAACCTGCAGCGGCGGCGGCGGCGGCGGCGGCGGCGGCGGCGGCGGCGGAATTGAATCTCGCCGGTATCGAATAATGGAGCTCGCGCTCGAGCGCGCGCGGGCGCGCGCGCGCGCACGCGCTCGCTCGGGCTCGGGGACAGTGCTTTCACGGAGCGTTGCGCTTTGGTCGCGCGTAACTCGCCTCATTCGCCGCTAGTCACGCGTCGCATAGCCGGCGTTAACTCGCCTCAAAGCTACTCGCTCGAACGTGTCCGTAATACCGCGCGGATGAGACAGGCGGCAACGGGGAATACGCAATGAAATATGCTTTTTAGTGTCCGACCGCTGTTGCGTCTCGGTGACCACTCGCTCGCTCTCGCACTCGCTCGCACTCGCCCGAGCGACGATGAGCGTGCAATTGCTGCAACTCGCTAACGTTAATGCGCGGAGCGCGCGGCACCCAGACGCGCCGAGTCATTATTCCCGTCTAACCTAATTAGCGATTCCCCGGCCGCTAATTATTATTAATAGCCGTGCGCGCGATCGATCGCGCGATCGAGAGAGACCGCGCCCGATTTTCGCTCGAGCGAACAACAAGCGAGCGCTTTTATGGCCGTTGAACGAACAATTGACACGGCCAGACGATGTAGCGTCCATTTTTCAAAGTCATCTAAGGTCAAGTCGAGCTTCACGCTCGAGTCTCCTTTCCGCCATGTTGATTTCTTCTTCACGCTGCATTCCGCTGCTTATCTCGCGCCGTCAATGCCGGCGATATCAAATCGATGAAATCATAGTTAGCTCGCTTCATAGTGCTAGGACTTTTAGGGACTTTTCATGCAGACGGTGTACGTGCTCGCGGCTACGTTCGCGTCCCACAGTCGCATATTTCTTTGAAACGAGTTTCCTTGACGAGTACGCCGCGTTATTTTTACGAACGCGGTTATGGATCTGTTCCTTTTGCTTGCGCTGCACTACCTTGCACTTTCCCATTCCTTTTCTCTTTAAGATATCGTACAGATCCATGTACAGATGTACAGATTGGCGCAGAGCAAAAAGAATTAATCTTTGTCAGCTGTTGTCGGTCAAAGTATAACTTGCAAAACTTGTACATGAGAACGTAACTTGGTTACAAATCTAAATCTGCACGTATCGTAAAGCAGTTGCAGTTTGTTGACTGAAAGCAGGAATTAAATATCAAGATGATAATTACAAATCGTTACTTACACTAGATTTATTATATTTCTATCTCTCTGATAACGCTGGATACACATATTAGCGTCATGCCTGCTACGTTTGTCCGAATGAAATTCGCCTTTCGAGAGAAGAAAGAAATCGGAAGAGCGTAATGGTAAGATTAAATCGATCGTTTATCCTTTATAATTAATCGACCAGATGAAAGTATCAAGCGTGAAACGGCTTCTATCGCCGAAAATATTTCGTCATGTTGATACGGCGATATTTGTTTCTTTCGGCGTGCATATGTGACGCGCTTATCGCAGCCAACTTCATTCTCGTTCGCGCAGTGACCTCCGTCCGGCCGTCCCGCTCGGCACGTAAATTCGCGAGATATTATTGCGACTCGTTCGGAGAATCGCTTCTCAATCGGAATTCATACGAATTCGTACGCAGTTTAGCAAACTCCCGCGAGCGATGAAGAGTTTGCGAGCGTATCGATGCGACGTCTCAAAGTGTGTACTCGGCATGATTCGTTGCGCGTCCTCGTCCGGCGTGTCTCTCGGCCCTCCGGGTTAACCTCAACTTTGCGAGCGCGATTGTTCCGAACGCCGGRTGCGTATCTCGTTCCGCGATCGCGGAATTCGTGAACGCGTTTTAGAGTTTACTCGCGAAAACGATGGAGGCGACTGACGCGACGGGAGYGCAGTCGAGAGCGGTGCGAGTGAGTGTCCGTCATTTTATTATTCCGCTAATCAGGGAGTAATTAAGCGCGTCTTTTTGAGGACGAGTTAACCAATTAATCGCGAGCGAGCGAGCGAGCGAGCGAGAGAACGATCGAGCGCCTCGAAGGAATACAAGTGCCGTTGTCGGAGCAGTGAGGAGGAGAAGAGCATCGCCTCGTGCATAATGGTAAAGTACTCGACATACACACACACACACACACACATATATATATATATATTCATAGTCGTCTAAATAGACATCATCAGCTTGATGTATCGTTTATTTCGCGGATCCGAATCGGCTTAGCCGACGGAAAAGGACGCCTTGGCGTGACATTTACCGTCGGAGAGCGTACGTTCTTCTTTGTGCGAGCGACGCATTCGTCTCGCATTTAGTGGTTTCTTTGCGTCGATCGTTACGTATATTCGTTGCGTGAGAGCGTTTTTACGCCCGTGAAATCGATTAAAGTCGGGAAACGTTGCGGCAGCGATCGACAAAGACTTTGGAGATCGACGGATGAAATGTTGTAAAATTGATAAGGCAAACGGCATGACGGAACTCGACAAGAAGAGGCATCATGTTGCAATATTTCACTCATAACAAATCGAGTGTAGACAGATTTACGCGCGAGTGTAGGCTTGCCTCGCGCACGCGTGAGATGACTTTTTGCCGCTCACGGCCTGACTCACGACGCGGCATTAAATTAGAGACGAGCGATAATCTTTGCAAAGATTGCCCTCGGAAAATCTCGTTGCGCTAAATCCAAGAACCAAGAATTCATCGTGCTCAATATCCACGCCAGAACAAGAATGTCCCAAGAATGTGAACAAGACAAGTGGTTTCACTCCATATAGTTTAGCGCAAGTTTCTGACTATACTAGAAAGAGAGGAAGAGAGAAAGAGAGGAAAGCAGAGAGAGAGAGAGAGAGAGAGAGAGAGAGACTCGGAATTCGCGTCGTTCGTACGGTTTCGCGTATTCATAAACAACGCAACGGCAGTTTAGGAAGATCGCCGACGGGATAATGGCTCCGGCTCGGGGGGAATGTCGTATGCGAATCGCGAAATAAATCCCATCAGAGCCGGCGACGATTTTTCGCGGACGGCGAGCCGGTATGTTGATTGCGAGCAGCGATGCGCATAGAGACGCGCGTAGAGATGCGCCGCTCGCATAGCTCGCCCGTACGAGTACGCGTACGCTCCGGCCGCGGCTGTGCGCGCGCATAAAGCCGCTAGCGCTAGCGCTCGCGCTCGCGCGCGCGCCTTCTCTTGAGCGACATCGGTTAAACGATGCTCCCGGGCGCACGGGACATCGAGGGATCGCCGGGCCCCGCTCGGTGGCGGGCGGGAGGGGTGGGGAGGGAAGAGAGATAAGCCGTGGACACGTGGGAAAATTACTGCGCGGCCACTCCGCCGATTCCTTATAGACCCCGGCCGTCCATTGTGACTTCAAGATCGCATACCGCTATTGATTTATTCGAAATCGTTTACCGCGCCGCGCGCGCGGCGCGTTTAAGCAACATCGACCGGCACGCGGAAAAAGCGGGGAAATATAGCGCCAGCGATGAGCCGCAGATAATTAAGATCGTAGAGAGATGGAAAGATAGAGAGGCCGCGCGATGCCGTTGAATCCCCCTCGTGGATTCTTCGCGCTGCGCGCTGCGCGCATGAGCGGCCGAGATTTCGTTTCGAAATCTGCCGCTCCGCAGAGATCCGGCCTGCCGTAAAACGGTGGATTTACGCAACCGCAATAAAGCTCTCCTACAAGCTCGATATCGCGCCTCGCCGTCGTTGTCTTCGCCATTCCTCGTCCCGCGACCCGCTCGGCGCCTTCCGAGCGCGGCGACGGATGGCGGGCCATTTCCCCGGCTGCTTTACGAGCGATTCCGTTCTCCTTCGCGCGAGAGATGCGATCCTCTCGATCCTCCACCGAGAGGACGGCAGCACGCGCGCGACGGCGAGCAGCGACTTCGAGCGGAAGAGAGAGAGCGAGAGAGAGGGGGAGGGGCGGGGGGRGGGGGGRGGGGGGGAGCTCGCGACGCACGAAAACGAATGTTCAGGAGGCGCACGGGCGAAAAACTGGTCGTGCCACCTACACGAGAGCGATACGGGGCCGCGAGGCGAGGTCAAGGGTCGGCTCCCCCACCGGCAGTAAACGCAATTTTTGCATGGCGACCGAGTGCCAATGAAAACCGGGTTATTAATAAATCGACGTAATCGCCGCGCTCGCCCGCCGTCGTCGTCGCGCCTCCAGGACAAAGGGCGCGAGGAGCGTCGAACGAGCGCGGCCATTCTCGGGCTTTTATAACGCCGGTGGGAGGAATAAATTAAAAATAAAATAAACAGAGGAAGGCCAAACGTCGCGACATTGCATTAATAAACTCCCCGGGCGTCGTGCGTTAAGATCCGCGGATATACCCGCCTGTCTTCCTCTCTCCTCGCTTCAGCGCCTTCCCCTTCAGCCCGTCCGTTCGTCGGCGATCCACGCCGATGCTCCTCTTTCTCTCTCTCTCTCTCTCTCCGCTCCGTGGCATCCCTCGCCTTTTGACCGTGGCGGGCGCTTAATTCGAGTCTTAACTTTCGGATTAAAGCGGAGATGGCTAGAAATCTGTTGGCCACGCGAAGATCGCGCGATCGATGGCTCTGCTTGCTCTTGAATAAGAATGCTCGTCCCGGCACGTTGTTCCAAGGAGAAATGCTCCTTCGATACGAGGCGCGAGACGGAAATTGTGCAACGCGATCCAATTCGATCGACGCTATCGAGCAATCCGTAGAAAGTTGGATCTCTCGATCACGCAGGGGAAGGACATGTTGTCGCGCTCGCGACAACACCGTGGCTTTCGTGAATGGTGAAACGTGCGGCGAAATTTCTGCCGCTGCCGCGGCAGCGGTATCCTGGATACGCCGGCATCTAGATACTTCCTCGCTCAGCTCAGCCGAGTATCCGGTATCTGAGCGTAGATCGGAATTCAGGTACACGGTAGCGCTACCTCTCGTGGCGCGCACAGCTCGGGAACACAGCAGCCCGATCCGCCGCGGGGGGAAAGGGAAAAGGCATAAAGGACGAAGACAAGAAGCGGGAAAGACGCGGCGACGAGGCCGAGCGAGTGCAAGCGAGGCGGGAATCGGCTCGCGCGGGAAGCGGCTCCTCAGCCCCGCCGGCCCTCCGGTGATCTACCGTCCCGAGCCAAGCCCCTCATTAACGCCTTTGCTAAGAAATTACACGCGGCCGGTGGCAAACAAGAGCAAGAAGGTGTCGGCTGCGCTCGCTCCCTCCGCCTCCGTCCCGTTCCCGCGCGCGAAGACCCTTGCCGTTACACGCGGTGTACTCGCACCTTCGGTCCGCGGAGCGTGCGAAAGCACCTTCGCAAGCGGCAATTCGATCGAGATTCTGGTCCAGATACAGCGTGCCCTCCTCGCCCCCTCGCCCCCTCGCCCCCTCGCCGCCTCGCCGCCTCGCCGCCTCGCCGCTCTCGCACGCTTGCGTGTCGCGCGAGCGGGGGCTGGGTGGGTCGGGGGAGGGATCGCAGCTCCGGGGAGGATTACGCGGGTGATTTTCATGAATCGCGCTCTCCCCGGGGAGGGACGGTCATCTTTGATGAGAAAGTGTCGCTTCGAAATCGCGCGATCGCATCGATCGCATGCTCTCGAGAGTGCCCCTTCTCCCTCCCCCCCCCTCTCTCTCTCTCTCTCTCTCTCTCTCTCTCTCGTTCCTCGTTAGGTTAGGCAGCAGCCGAGGAACATCTCCGGCCGAGAGCTCGCTCCACGCATCCGCCAATCGTGAGACCAAAAAGTCAGCAACTCGATCGTTGTACACGAGCGAACGCGCGTCGGCCGAATTCCTGTCGGGTCGCCCTGCCTGCGCCTCCCTGCCGACCTCTCGTCCTCCGCGCTGATACCTGGTGCCCGGACGTGGTCGGTGTTACGATCGGAATGACTGACATACTGACGGGAAACATTGCGGCCCCCCGCTGTCGAATGTCGTCGGCCGGATCGGCCGAGTGACCGATGTGGGTGAATCTTTTTCAGCTCGAGGGGGAGTCCCCGGAGAGACGGGGTGTCGCGAGCAGCGACGTATTCGTCGTAACAGCCAACTAGCCGATCACCGATAATCGATCCACGATCGAGCGACCGCGCACGCTGGCTGATCTTTGGCTGCTGCGCACAGCGTAATCCCGGAAAGCCGAGAAAGAGGCGCCTCGGAGCTCCGGAATGTGCGAGCCGCGATACATTTCAGATTACTTCCGTCACGTCCGAGCCGACGATCCGTGCGAAATTCACGGGCATCCTCGACAATAAGTAACGGTTGTTACGGGCTAACGGTCGAACGTCAACGAGCCAACAGTGTAGAGAGCCGGCCGACGTCGTCTAACTGCCGAGGCCCGATCAAAATTTTCACTCGGGCGATGCGCATAACTCGGTTGAGTTGTTGCATCCACCTACCCTGTCCGGCATGCCCATCATCGCGGCGCGGTGCCGGCTCGCGGTGCACCTAGGATGACGGCTCTCCGCGGGATTGTAGACCCGTTAAATCCCAAGAAGAGAGAGAGAGAGAGAGAGAGAGAGAGAGAGAGAGGGAGAGAGCGAGCGGCGCAGAGGTGACGTCGGGATCGGACGGAAAGGTACACAGATGAATCGGCTGGCCTGTTGCGCTCGCGCGTGACTTGTGCGCGACTTCCGCTTCGAGTATCGAGAATAGGCGAACATCGACGTTGGGCCGCGAAAGTTTTCAAGGGGGCCCGGGTGAGGACGGGGGACAGTCGGCAGTCCGTGGACCGAGCTCCACATTGCAGCATCTCCTCTTGCTCCCCTCCCCCCCTCTCTCTCTCCCTCTCTCTCTCTCTCCCTTTCGCGCGCGCTCTTTCTTCTTCGGTTCGGTTTGTTCGGCGTGTAGCTCGTCACGTCACCGCGAAGCGGAGCACGCGCGTCTCACGAAGAGCGCGCGAGGCGCGAGCGTGTAGGCGTGCGGAGAAGTAAGAGAATGTCTTCCCGTGTCTGCCAGATGTCTAAATGTTGATAAGCCTCGGCGAGCGGCTAATAACCGTTTAATAAGATTACGTCTCCGGGCGGACGGACTTGACGTGGCCGGAACGCGCGGGCTCTCGGGCCGGGCCCGTTCGCGTTCTTACGGCCGGGTTTTATGGTCTCGCGGCTACGTACGCGGATTATTATGGCCGTGGCGGCCGCGCGCACGTGAGCGCTAACGCGATCGCGTCACGGCGCGAATCCCCTATCCGTTGAGGAGTGCGCGCGAGGCGCGCTCGTCGCGAGCACTGGCGCGGCCGCGGGATCGGCTAATCGCGGCTAATTCGGCGATGATGGAGCGCATGCGCGATGCGTCGCGCGCGCGTGCAATGTTGCACCGAGAGGCTCGGGTAATTCCCGGGGATGTTTATGGGGATAATATAATTGCGAAAACGTAACGACGCCCCCGATATCGAGCTCGTGCTTGTAAACGTGCTGGGGACGGGCGTCGCGTCGCTTTATCGCATCGTTGGCTCGCACGACCGGTTGTGCGCGCGGTATCGCGCGCTATTTATCGACGCATAACTCACCGTACTTTATTAGGTCAATTTAGTAATATAAGTAATTAGCAGCGTAAATAATATCCAACGCGAGTCGCTTTAAATGAGTGTAGTCTCGTCGTTGGCGCGCGCGGCGTCATAAACGCTCGCTCGCTACGGCTTTATGCTATTCGCGAGAGCCGCCAACGGAAATTACGGAAATTACTTGATAGCTCGATGAATAAGCCAGTGAAAAAGTATCAACATCGTCACGTAGTTCCATCCGGGTACGCGCTGGCCGTTAACCGGCTACTGTTACGCGCGATCGTACGCTCGATCATCCTAACGAGATCGATCCGCCTGAAGAGCCTGAAGAGGCTCAAAACCTGCTGCAAAACGCGTAAAACGCATTTGAAGCATTGAAAACATTGTAATGCACGCAAGAGTGCAATGCGTGCATGCGGTGCTGCGGCAGCAACGGCCGCGTTAAGAGGCGAACGCGCGGAAGAATAAGAATAATGCCGCGCGGAGGATCGCCGTCCGGCGATACGTATCGATTATGACGATTCGATAGGGTGCACGGGACGCTCCTCCCTCTCGGGCCCTCCGACAGGCCCAACCGCTGGCCATTTGCATCCTCATTTCCACCGGCTCGGCGCTTTCACGGGCAATATCGCGAAATTTATCGGGGTGCGGTTTGCGATGATATTTTACACGACGGGGCCGGCGTGTTTGCGCGCGCGCGCGCGCGCGCACCGCGGGGCCCACCCATGGCGGGGCCCCGGCATCCTCCACCCCATACGTAGGTGGACGGGGTGGTCCGGCCGACCGGGAGGCGGAGGGAGACGCCGTATAACCTCGCTATTATTCTGGTATTTATACCACCAGTGCGCCCGCTGCTCTCACCCACCTAAATCTTCTTAATACGCGGCGGTTAGTGCACTTTATTAAGCTCGGCGTGCACGCGCGCGCGCGCGCGCGCGCCCTGTCCCCGGCCCCGTCCCGCCTCGCCTCGTAGGGATCGCCGACGGTATCGAATCGCCGCGCGTTCCTCTCGCCCTCGGCTCACCTCGCGATCATCTCGAAACTCTGTCCCCGGCGATTAGCTTGATCGCCCCTCTCGACTCTCGACTCGCCCCGTTAGGTTATGTTCGCCGGGCCATGCCGCACGATGACGCTGTCAATCGGCGCATTTTAACCTCGACGCGTTGGCGCGTCGGCGCGCCGGTGGTAGCGGCTCTTTCAAAGCCAGATTCGCCGCCGCGAAGCGAGCGTGTGAGATTACCGAGGCCAGATTACACGTGAAATTACACCTGGGACGCGGGGTGGGAGAAGAGAGGGGGGTGAGTGATATTAACGAAACGAAAGGGGGCACGCTCGGTGTTGTTTCGGCTGGCGATCTGGAAATAAAACGGCGATCCCCGGCGGGTCGTTCGTATCGGGACAGGTAGCGGCGTGGCGGCGGGCCGGCGCGTCTCCTCGCCTGAATTAAATCTGGAATTAAATCCTTCGAGGTCGAAGTTCTGCGTGCTCCTGAGATTTTCGAGTCACCTCAGCGGAGTCGTCTCATTTGCATACGCGACCTGACCCGGAGTCACCCGAAAGAACGAGGCGGCCGAGGCGGCTTCATAAGACACTCGAGGGGGAGACGCATCTTCCTGCCCTCGTGCCCGCCGCTGCCCCCCTCCCGTCTCCCGTCTCCCGTCTCCCGCCTCCCGCCTCCCGCCTCCCGCCCCCCTCGAGCCATCCGACCGGCGGATCGGACCGCGTCGTAGCCTACCACCGTAGGTGATTGCCGAGCGAAATTTATACTCTCGCAAATTCCACGGAATCGTCGTCGGTCGCTCTCTCGGTCCCCGGTCCACGTTCGACAAAACGGTCGCGGGCCAGCAGATTTATATAAAACTGTAATGCGGCATTGCGCGTGTAACGAGCAAAACCATAAGCCCTGCCTACCTACGGGCGAGGTTAAAGGGGGATTTTTATAGCGGCGGGTCCCGCGCATCGGGCGGGGATCGTTATACTTGCCGGGATTTATAGATTTGCCGGGCTGGCCGGGGCCGAGAGCGCCCGGTAGTTTAGGGCGCTTTTAGGACGCCACGAGTAACGATCCTTTAAGGTCCGCCGTTTAACGACCGTTTTAAATTCGTGCATACGCACGCCGCCCGTTACTTTCTTGCAGAATGTGTCCGCTTATCGAGACTTTGGCGGTCGATACCGACGACGATTCATCGCGAGTCCGCCGTTGCCGAAGACACGTCGCGGAATGTCGTTCGCGCCTGACGGCGGAGGGATATCGACATTCGAGAGATCTCGTATTAATATTCCCGAGTCGATCGACTCGGGAAGAGCGCGGGGGATCGACGAACGCGTGCTGCGAATGGCCAAAGAATCGTTGAACGTCGCGCGGCGGTATTTGTCCCATTAGGATAAGCTAATTGCTCGTTCGCGTTTAGCTCGCTGGCGTAAACACGTGACCTAGGTGGGATGCGCGCGCGCGCGCTCTCCCAGGACGATCGTTTTACGGATGGAATCACGCGACGCTTCGTCATTCCCGGCGATCATTTCCCTCGATCGATGAATACCGAAGCGAACCAACTCCTCGCGAAGGGCTGCCCCGGGAAAGGGTTAGGCCAGCCTGCTGTGGCGAGAGCCTTTTCCTCTCTCTCTCTCTCTCTCTCTCTCTCTCTCTCTCTCTCTCTCTCTCTCTCTCTCTCTCTCTCTCTCTCTCTCGAGTAGGAGGAATAGGCAAGACCACGTACGTGGAAGTCGAGTCAAGGCGGGTCGAGTAAGCACGAACGAGCGAAAGACAGCGTCGTAATCACATTACCGCGATTTTTTCCCGCCGACCGGCTATTAATTCCGCGGATACACGTATGCGCGCCGCGCCGGCAAGGAGAGAAGCTTGAGAAGAGGAAGAGGACGAGGGATGAGAAACGAAGGGAGGCAAGGGGACGGCCGAGCGAGCGAGCGCGCGAGGGAGAGAACGAAGGGCAAGGAGAGACTCGGCGAGAAGCAGGAGGAGGAGGAGGAGGAGGAGGAGGAGGAGGAGGAAGACGAAGACCTGCCGGGTATAGGCCTAGGACCCCACCTAAGCATCTGCGAGCGCGGCCCCTAAGCATCGGTGTACGGGTGTGGCGAATACGTGCCGGGGTCGGCGGGTCGGACCCCGATGGACCCCTGGACCTCTTGGAACCTAGATCTTCGTGCCCGTGAACGCACGCAGCGCGCACGGCCGCGAAACATACCGTGCACACACACATACACACACACGTACACACACACACACACACACACACACACGCACACACACACGCATGCACGCACGCACGCACGCAAAGACACTCGTGTTGTAGACTGGTGCGCGCGCGAGCGGACGGGCCGAGCGAGCACACGCGCGCACGCTCTCGAGCGGATGCTGGAGCTGGATGAGCGCGAATAGGCATAGGCGTGGGAGAGTTCATTCAGCGGAGATACTATCGCCGATTTTATTTCCAGGCGGATATATCCGTGCCCGTTAACCGGCGCGAGGGTGGGGAGGGGGCAAGGGATTGGGGACCGCGGGGGCCCGCAAGGCCCGTGCGATGCCGGGCGCATCCGCGCCCGGCATTTAAATTAGGCAGATAATTTTCTATTAGCCGCGCCTGATAAACGCGCCGTTGTCGCTGATATCGCCGCACGCGCGCTGATATCGCTGATTCTCGGTCTTCTCTTCGTGGTGGCGTCGACCCGTGGGCGAGCGATTAAATCCTAGCTCGCGGCGACGCCGATTAGACACCTGTTGTAAACAATCACCTATAATTCAATGGGATTACGGTGTATCTCGTTAACAGTAAATCCCCGCGAATGAAAATCGTCGTCCCTCGACGACGTCTCGTTGTTTATCACGCGGCGTGCGATCAAGCTCGTGCAGGCGGGACGCAGGCGGGACGGAAATTAAGTTATCCGCCGATGATGTTGGAGTCTCTCGCGACCCCCGTTGGAAAAATTCAGACGGATCGATTGAAATTGCGCCGATGACGCCGCACGCTGGCAAAGTGAATTATTTTATACGCGATTGCTGCCGAATAACGAGTGAAAGCCACGAAAGCCAGGCACCGGCTTGCGTAACGCCACAAGGCGATACTTGTGATAACGCTGCTTGAAAGAAAAGCTGCATCGGTGGAAATTCCCCGCGGTGCCATGACCGCTGCATATGAAAGTCGCGGCGCGACTTTTAATAAATTCAGGATCGCGTGACGTGAATTGTGTAGGTTGTGTAGGCTCGATGGAGCAGACCGGTAATTTGGCGCAATTTTGATCGGCGATAGCCAGAGAGACTTTTCGCCTCTCCCGTCATCGGGAACCACCCGGGTTTCTCCTGTGCGTCACGGCGCGGCCACGACTTTCCCTTCCTCGTAGAGAAAGAAATCGTGACTGCGCCGCAGGTGCGCGGACTGCTGCCGCGATATCTAGCAGCGCGTGCGAAAACGCGAAAACTCTCACGTCGCGCGCAGCCCTGATTCGCGGGCTCGATGATCGCGGCGCGTCGATAATCGATAATACGTAAGCGCGCCGCCGCCGCCACCGCCGCGGAAACGCAATAACTCGCGGCGCGGTTCGGCCTCCGCGCCCGGCGCGCGGAATGCCTTGCCGGCGTTGTTCAATCCGCGCGATATTCCGCCTAAATTATGCGCCGGTATTATATAGCCGCGAGAGGAGCCGCGCGGATCATGTATTGCCATGTATCGCGCGCGCGCGCGGATCTCCGCCGCGGAGCGGCTCGCGCTTCTCGCCGCCGGACGAAACATTCTCCGCGAGCGCGCGCGCGGACGGCGCCCTCGCGTCTCAGGCGCCTAATAGTATTGGAATTGCTAGTTAGACGCATAATCGAGTTACGACTTTTACCGCAAGTGATGAAGGTGGATGCCACGGCCACTCGCCGGCGAGCGAGCGCGCGAGCGCGCTCTGATCATGCGAGCGCTCGCCGCGTCGACTAATGAAAACGAAACCCCCTCGCGGGACCCCTCGAAACGCCTTCTTCCGGGGCCATTCGCGTCTCTCTCTCTCTCTCTCTCCCTCGTTTGCTTCGCTTTCTCACAAAGACAGGCTACTGCGAGAAGCCATTCGCGCGTCTCTACAATCCTGCGCTCCCAACCGCGGCACGATGCGCGACCGCTAATCGAATCGGTCGCCGATTTATGCCGATTCCACCAAAGCAGCGGCAGTTTGGAGTTTCCGCTCTCGCCGGGAATCGGAAACGAAGAGGCACGAGATGTGCGGGCGCGACGCTTCCTCCGATCCCCGGATCGGACGTCCGCGCATTAAAATTGCATCAATTGTCAAGCACGATACCGATTCGTTGGGGTACAGCCGCGTCCGCGGCGATCTCTGACCTCCGCGGGAATCGTGGCACCGTCCACGATATGACGGTGAAGTTATCGCGCGACTCTTTGTGGCGGCTCCTCTCTCGGAACGCGGCCGCCTCGAAAGGAGTCCGGGCGGAGGGGAAGCGGGGGGGGGGGGGGGGGGGGG
>JAHMML010000068.1:833008-858463 GCA_020341155.1 Eciton burchellii | reverse complement strand
GGGAGAGAAGAGGAGGACCGGCGAGCGACACCGATCGTAGTCGGGCATGGACAATGCTTCATTAGAGCATTGTCGGTGCACAATATCACACAATTAGCCCGCATCGGCCGTTCCGTGCTTTTAAAAGGTCTCGATCCCACCACCGCCGTCGAGGCGTCACTAGCACGATCGGACGATCGGCCATCGATCGGCGCGATCCCCTCGATCGCGGCCGGTTACGTGGCGGCATTATGCCGGCCGGGCATAACGCTCTTCTTTATGCCGTGCTTCTTGCCGCTTAAATGCGCGCGCGCGCGCGCGCGAATCCCGATCTCGGGGATTATCGTCGCGTCCAACCCTGGCGAACCCTCGCGGCGGAAATTGAGGAAAGAGGCAGCTCCGGTGACCGCGGAACGGGGTTGCAACAAGACGATCCTGACTCTCCGGCGTGTTTACGCGCCGCTTGACCTCATCTGACCGCGTCATGCCGGGCGAAGCTCGAGTACTTGTCGGGGCTGCATATCCGGGGATTAATGTCGCGTATAATTACGCGAGATTAGATAGCCGCTTCGTCTCGAACAAATCGTCTGCTCGCTCGCGCGTCGCAGTGTCAGTTCCGCGAACGCGGGCGGGTCGCTCGCGAGATTCCACGAGGAGCGACGAAGCGCGAGATTTTTCGCGAAAATCCACGCAGGGATCGTCCCGTTAGAACGAGCGACGTCGCGCGGCCAAAGAGCAATAACTCTCGCGTAATTAGGAAACGGCACGAAGCGTGCATTAATCACCAATCGAATTGATTTGTTGACCGCGTCAACAACGCGATTTTCCTGAGAGGGGCCCGGCGCGGAGGGGAGGAACGGATTCGCGCGTGCAGGCTCGCGCGGGGGAGGCGGGATCACGAGATTAGCGGAATTGGAATCGTACTCCGCGGCTTCGACGTAATAAACCAATCCCCCGCCTCCCACCTCACCCCACCCCACCCCGTCTCCGACATTCCCGGCAAGATGGCGTCGAGCCGGGTAGCGGCAACCCTTGCCTAATTGGACCGCATTCCGCGCAGCCGCTCTCTCCGCGTCTCGACGTATGCTTTACCGGAATTTTCATTAGCGCGGCATTCGGTCCCCGATATGCCGACACACGCGCGTCAATCACTCGCGACGGGGGCGAGTTCCGCCGCGGAGAGGCCCCGCGAACCACCACCGCTCCCACCGGCCTCTAATGGGCCCCGCGAAGGGCCCGCGAGCACCCGCGCTATCTTCTCGCGCGGATAGGCGGGTAATCGAGAGAGATAGCGGGAAGCACGCGGAATCCGAATCCCCCTCCGGCGTCTCAGATCACCAAGCTGCAATCTCGTAACCGTATTTGCGGACGAGTCCGCAGTTGATCGTCAGCGTCGCGCACACGGAACACACGAGTTTCCGGTTTCCGAAGGCTCGCGCGCCTTCGATCGCCGCGCAAATGACGATCCGGCCGAGGGTGCAGCCGGACTCGAGGCTATTAACGCGAACCGTGATTCATGACGTGATCGCGTGACCTCGCCCGCGCTCGAAAGCTTTTAAAGCCCGTCACGGTGGGGGGGGGGAGAGGATTGGAGGGAAGAGGAGGTCGCGGCGAACCTGTCCGTCACGTCGCGGCCGGAGTCGAGCGGCACCCACTTCTCCCTAGCCGCTCTTCGGGCCACGCCGCGGACCCCGGTGGGAGGTGAGAGGTTAGGCAAACACGGGGCCTTATCTGATGGCCCGTCAGCGGCCGTTCCGCCGGCCCTTCCGCGGCCCGCTCTAGCCTGCAACGCGCCGGACCAAAAGTTCAGCCTTCCAGGGACGGCGACGCTCTCGGCGCCGTATCCCTTTCCTTCTCATAGATTCAATTTCGACCGACGGCCCCTCCCGCGCCCCGCGGCCCCGCGGGAACCCGTCGATCCTTTTCTTCCATGGGCAGTCCGCCGACGAGTACGCGACACGGAGATTGCACGGAGAATCGAGATCCAGTCTGTAGATGTAGATGCGCCCGAGGGATGAGTCGGCAGCGGGGGTGGGGGTGGGGGGTGGGGGGATCGATATTACTTCATCCCCGGGAGTTTTCGGGAGTCGGCTCTCGCACTCCTCGTTGCGAGGCGCGAGCCGCTGGAATTATAAACCTTAACGGACGCGATGTTCGACAAACGTCAGCGGACGAGTCGCGAGATAAGAGTCATGCGTGTAGCCTTAAGCCGTCGCCGCGCACGCTTCTATCATCATGGAGTAGATAATTTGTCCACACGCGACGTCGACGCGCGCGCGCGCGCTGCATCGGATGCGTAATTTCCAGTAAACGTATGCGCCACGGAAGGCGAACGGCAGCGAGCGAGCGAGAGAGAGAGAGAGAGAGAGAGAGAGAGAGAGAGAGAGAGAGAGAGAGGGGGGGAGGGAGAGAGGAGGAGGAGGAGAGCTATACGGACAGGAGAGCCCTGCGCGGAGTTATGTAAGGTCAAAGAGTAAAAACGATATCTCATCGGTTTTAATAGAGTCGGTCTCGCGCGCGCGGGCGCGCGCTCGTTCCGAGAGGCTCTCGAAGATCTGGAACGCTCGCCGAGGAATTTCTAGCTCGTGAGAGCCGTCGTGCCTCGCACGTTAAAGGGCGCGCGTCCATTTTCGACAGGTATATCTACCTGCTAGCGCGCCTCCGCTCGCGCGGAGGGACGCTGCTGCGCCGTCCATCAATATTCTCGCCCGGGATGCGAGATCATTTTGCATCGGCGGACGCCGCGCTACGAGCGTTACGAGCTGCGTCCAGGAGGCGCTCTCGTGCGCCAGGATAATCTTTAAGGATGACCTTCGATCGGTCATCCATCGCCGAAGAGGGAGTCGCGGCTGTGTCTCGAGACTAGTCGCGAAAACGCCGATCTGCCGCGTCTGTGTCGTGGAAAGGAGAGTCCTTTACCGTAAATCGCCCTTGAGACGACGACTCTATCGGGAAAGAGAGAGAGAGGGAGAGAGAGCGTCTATCTAGCAACGCGTCCCGCTACTTGGGTTACTAAGTGTAACGCGCAGTTAGTTACTTACACGAAAGAGAGAGAGAGAGAGAGAGAGAGRGGGGGSGGGGGRGGGCTAGCAGTGTTAGGGAATGCATTAACGAATTAATCCCGGCCGTTATCTCGCTCTGCCGCCGCCCCCGCCGCCCCCCCGCCCCCCCCCTCTCGCATTCAACCGCGATACAAGCGGAGAAATTCCGGGAAGCGCCGTGTCCCGGCCGCGCGAGCCGCGCGCCAAATTTACGCGCGCCGCATAAATACGCGACGTGATGATCACGCGGGGCTGATTCAGGGGGTGTGTGTGTTGGCATTCCCGCCTTAAGACAAGCGGCCGCGCCGATTTAGGATCCAATCGGCCGAGTTTATGCGAGCTTCGCAGCTGGATGCACGACCGGTCTTATTTCACGGCAACGTTATTACGCGAGCGGGGCCTCTCGCCGCTCGTACGCGCGTGTACGGCTTTACGTGGTGCGACGCGTATCCTACACGCCGCACAGGGTTCACAGGGTGTCCGGGAAACGCGGAGGTGCCCTCCGGCGAGTGCGAGAGCGTTCCCCCTCCCGGGTGAGGAGGGGGAGAGGCGCGGCGATCGCGGCTTGGTCCAGCTCGGCGGCAGGTTCCGCGCGATTCGAGGCTCGACCCCGAAGAGGGCGTCCGGCGCCCTCGTGCATCGACCGGACACTCGTCCGAGGATGCGTCGCGCTTCTCGGCTTCCCGTAGCTCGTCGATTCCCCTCTGGGGTCTGCGACGGCCCTTCGCGGCCGTCGAAGGGCGGCGGATCCGTCACTGATGGATCGCGGCGCGAGACGCTGCCGGAACTGGACGAGGAGTTCGCGTCGGGACACCCCGTAGACTCCCGCGATGATGCTGGCAGCGTCCGCGCTCGAAGATAGGCTTGTTCGGTAATTAGGCGGTCGGGAAGAGGCCGCGGGGGGTCCGGTGCCCCGGGCGAGATCGCGTGGGCGTGCGCGACGTGAGCTTAAAATGTTGCCGGCGAAATTGACGGCGACTCCCTAATTAGGTATGCGAGCGAATACCTCGCAGAGCTTCGCCTCTCGCGACCCTTCTCGCCTCTCGCGCGCCACGCGCAATCCGCATCCTTCAGGTGAGCGTCAACACGCGCGGAATCGGTGCCGCGCGCGCGCGCGCGCGCGCGGTTACTCGCTGATGGATATCGATAGCGCTCGACCGGCTATCTCGACCGCGCGATGCGGGAAGCGAGCGAAGGTCCTCGCTGCGTGCTCGGCAGCTGGAAGGACACCCGTCGACCTCGATGCCGGCGCGATCGTCGCAAGGAAAACGGGAATGGACTCGCGGCGGCGCGCCGCGCGAGAGCGGGCGTCCCTGCGCGCCCACGCGCATCGCCGGCGTCCCTCCTATGAAGACATAAATCACGCGCTTTCGTGGACGATGCTCGCAATTACGCACGCGTAAGCGTAACGTAATATATAATGGCGCACGCACCGCGGCGCCGGGCTCGTTATAACGCCCAGCTTTATTCCCGGATGCGGATCTCGCGGTGCGCTGCTATTCCGCGCTGCTTTTTCTCCCGCTCGAAGATGCGCTGCCAGTGTGGGAGTCGTGCCAATTTGCCCGCTATTTGGACCACCACTCCGCGTGACGAGGTGCCCTTTCACCTCCGCGCGATGAACGATCGAGTTCACTCTCGACAGCCCTTCGATATCTCGCGGCGGCGGCGGCGGCGGCGATGTGATCGCCGAGAAACCGCACTCGGTGCGCTCTTACGCACCGAGAGTGCACCGTGCATCTCTCTCTCTCTGTCTGCTTTCCTTGACAAGAGAGAGAGAGAGAGAATTTCCGAAGGAAGGAGACCGACGAGGCGCGATCGATAAAAGTGCCGATTATTAATCGGATATTAACGCACGCGTTGAGGTATCCGAAGGACACGCGATCGATATTTAGATAGCAGACGGCGCGCTCGCGCGGGCTTGTCGATTCTCCGTCTGAAAGACGGCGTTCGCGCCGATTGGCCGATTGGAGGACTCTCTCGCGCGGGTGTTGAATCGCCGATCGAATATGTATTTAATGCCGGCCGCGTTTCCAGTGCCGCGAATAGTCGCGGCGTCGATTATCTCGTTACGAGCTTGCGCCGCGTGCTATCGCGCGATAAGATCGTACATCGGCGCGAGAAATCTCGTTCGGCGTTGGCGCGAAACGCGGCCACCTCCGCCGCGCGTTATCGCCCGTTCGCACTTTCGTCTTGACATTCCGGCACGCTCGGGCCGATAAATCATTCCGCGATCCGATCGATCTCTCGCCTTCCTCGCCGGCGGCTCTCGCCGGGACGATATCGTCCGGTAATGAGGAGGCCTCGCTTGGAAACAGAATGCCGTTCCGTTGCCGGCACGATCGGTGGTCACCGATTCGAACGACGCGACGCGTCAGGCAGGCCCTTTGCGTATGTCGTAGCGATCGTCCTTTTCCTGATTCGGATCCTCGCCAGTCGCGAGCTGTAATTCCTCTCGAAATCTCACCTCGCCTCGCCAGATATTACGCAAGGATTTCTGTTCCGAGGTAAAAGTCCGACCGCGAGCGAATCGCTCGATCGATCCGATCCCTCTTACGTCACTCTCGGCAAGATTCCCGCTTGAGAGAACCTGCCGGCTCGGCAGGTAGCGAGAGCGAGAGCGCGAATGCCGAAGCTCGCGGATGTGCGCAGGTGTTTGCCCTGCTTTAAGGTGGCCGCTGTCGTCGAAGACAGTCAACGTTTGCTCGGCAATTATGTAAGGCCGTCAAACTGTTTCACCAAACAGTACGGCGGCGTTCACACGGCGTTCCGCGGCGACAAAAGCCCGTCCGTTACAGATCACCTGCCGCTCGTGTTTGACTATCTCACGATGGGCGCGATAAGAAGAAGCCTCGCGCAAATGACTCGCCACCCCCGTCTCGGCGTCCGGAGCTGACCGGTTCGCGCGCGCGCGCGCGCGCGCCCGCGCCGGCGCGTGATTGCTCGCCGCTCGCCGTGCGAACCTCATTGACCGCCAATTAACGGACCGGCCTCTCTCGGTTCGCTCCGCGCTGTTTGCGCCGTCGCTTAACCCTTCCGGTCGCCCGACGAATTCCGCGACGGATTCCTGCCGGCCTCCTCCCTCCCCGTGATCGCGACCCGCTCGCGAGAGGGCTCGAGATACTTTCACGGGCCGTCGTGATCCACGCGGTTTGACAAAAGTAGCGCGCCTTTCCGGGTTCGCACGAATCTTAGCTCCCGGGGCCGCGAGGGGTCGGCCCGTTAACAACAAATTATATCAATTTGTTAGTCGCGCCGGAGAGCGAGAGCGCGAGGGTGGCGCGTTGCATGCGTGTTCCAGGGCCATAGATCAAGCCGGCGAGGAAGGCCTGGCCCGGCTCGGCGTGGAAGGCGTGGAAGAAGAGGGAGAGGGGGGGGGCGGGCGGGAGCGGGACGAGGGCAACGCCGGCGGGGGAGAGCGACGCGTCCGGGTTCGCCGAGCAGGCAGGCAGGCAGGCAGGCAGGCAGGCAGGCAGGAGGAGGAAAGTGGTGCAGCGCGGGCGCGTTGTCGTTTTCGGCATAAAAATATCGCTCCGCTCCGCGGACGATCCATCGGATCGGCGGATCGCGCCACGGTCCCGCGGACGGTCCCCTCTCGTCGGGTGGACTTTCTAGTTACGCGCGTGAAAAATGACGGGCGCTCCATCACGCCGGCTAATTTCAGGCGCGACAGTGATCGAGGCGCGTACGCGCTATCTGTCAGCCGATGAATGAGCCCGGAAGAGGAGAGCACTCGGTCGCTGCGTTATTGCGTTATTGCGTCTCGAAGCGAGCGGAAATCGGCGGAAGCGACCGGACGGCGCAGCGCCGAGTAACGAGGAGTGCGACGTTGAAATAGATCGCAGGTGCGTGGGTGCTCGTGAAAACGGAGAGCCGCACGGCCGACCGGTGTTACAAAATACGAAATGGAGCCCATTTGTTCCAGTGGCCTGCGCGCGAGCGCGAGATGCCGCAGGGGAGACAGTCCGGCACTCGCCCGCGCACTCCCGGCCATCCCTTCGCGCCCTCGCTGCGCTGCAAACGCAGAGGAAGAGAGAGAGAGAGAGAGAGAGAGAGAGAGAGAGAGAGAGAGAGAGAGAGAGAGAGGCACAAGGACAGAGCCTCCGCGGCTCTCGATACCATAAATCCTTGGAGGTGTTAATACGTTCACACACTCGGCGGCTCTCTCTCCGCAGCGTGGCACCCATCGGATCCGGGCCCCCACGTGGAGAATCATTCCGGGACCTCTGCGTGGCCTTTGTCCTCGCGATATAGCCGCCTTATTTGTCTTACGGCGCCGGCCAGTCACGAGCGCGATGCGCAAATCAGCGACGGAGATATGGATGCTAATTCCATTCGGCGATCATCGTGGCTCCGCGAATGAGAAATAAACGCCGCCGCTGCTAGCGAGAGCCGCGGCTCTCTCGCGTACTCGGATACTCGCTAACGGATTACCCCCATCAGTAGTCGAATCAATTCGACCGTGGAAAGGAGACGACGAGGAGCCTTGCCACGCGATTTATTTCTCAAATCGCGTTTCCGCGGACAGCCGCGCGATGAGGGCAGCGAATGAGAGAGAGAAAGGGAGAGAGAGAACAAGAGATCGCGGAGTCCTCTTGAGGGAGGACTCAGCCTCCTCCCCCCTCCCGTTCCGGGCTCGGAATTTTTGCAACGCGCCGTGAAACATAATAATTAGTTCCAGTTTAGCGGGGTAATGAGCGCCGGCCTCCATTACGCTGCCTCATAATTGTAACCAAACCCCCATTAAAATCGACCTTATAAACGTGCGCGCCGTGCGCACTCTCCTCTCCTCTCCTCACCTTCCCCCTTCTCGACGCGATGAACCGATGCCGCGCGGGCCGGGCGGCACTATCTCCGCTGCATCGCGCGCGGGCGCGCGCGCGCGCGCGCAACGCGCATAACACCCTATAATTTCCGACATACTACACCGCCGCGGCGTTATCCGAGCGATCCCCGCGCGAATCGTCGGCCGATCGTCCGGTCGGTCGGTCTCGCTATAGATTCCGAGATGGAATTCCGAGTGGGCGCGTCGGCAAAGGAAACGCGGCTGGATCCCGCCAAATTCTGGATTCGTTTGCCCACCCCTTGATCGCGCTTGATTGATTAGGAGAGATTGACGGTTGATTCTGCGAAAGCGAAAGCTGCGACGAGATGTGCTGTCAGCTCGTTCGATGGAACTTGTCGATGAATTCCGAGAGTTCCGACGTTCCGATCGGCGACAATCGCTCGTGATCCACGGATATCGGTAATTATCGTTAACGGTATCTAATGATATTTATTACGCTCGTGCTGCGCCGGGCGATTACACGGGACGGCGCGGATGAAAATTTACGAGCGTGAAAGCGCGCGACGGTGATAACGAGAAATTTTGAGGCGAATATGAGTTACGAGGTTTGGCGCGCGTCGCAACGAGGGCGATAAATTCGTCGGCGAGCATCGCGCCGGAGTTCATTTGGTAACGGAGGTTTGTTTTTGCCCCTCGCCGCTCCTCTCCTCTCCTCTCCGCTCCGCTCCGATCCGCTCCGCTCGCGTACGCCGAGCACTAACTCTCACGACTTATGAGTTAGTGCTCTGGGAGAGGCACGCCGGAGCCGTTAAAGATTTAGTGCCGGCCGTTAACGGTCCTCGGCGATTTGCATGAGCGAGTAGCGCGCGCGCGCGCGCGTACTCGCGAATTCGCGCGAATTCCATCTCTCCTTGTCGCCGGGCGTCCCTTCGTTCCCCCGCGATTTTCCCTTGAAATTCCGCGCGGAAATTGTCATTCCCGGCGAACTCGCCGCCGGCTTTAATCGACGCCGAAAGCAGAAAGCGAACTCGGCGCGAACTCGCGCGAGCGAACTCTCGAGAATTGGACTCTCCTAATTTATACGCGGTATCGATCATAATACATAAATTCATAGCGGAGGGCACGATTGGCGTCGGACCGGACGGGAGATCGGATCGAAGGCTCGTGCTTGCGCGCGAGGATCGTCAAACGACGATATCTATCCGCGAACGTTCGTCGGCTTTCGTGCTAAAGACCCATCCGTTCATCCCGACTTCCCGACGATTAATTATTGTCCCCCTCGGCGGCGGCGGCGCCGCGGCCCTCGAAGACGCTCGTTTCCGCGGTATCGCGATCCAACGAGCCCTTCCCGCCGGCTCGGTCGCCAATGATCGCCAAAGGGCTCGAGCTTTGACTCCGAACGCGACCGGCTTGTTTGTCGGGGAACGCGAGGCGAGCCTGTGACTTCCGTACGGACAATAGGTGTTCCACCAGCGAGAGACACGCGATGTACCGCCAATAGGCGACGAGCAGGGTTCAACGGTCATCCGCGATCCGCCGAGATAAGAGTCCGAGCCGCGATTTTACGCGCGCGAGCGGCGCGCTTGAAAGCGGCGCGCACCGCCGGCGTATCGGCTCTCTCGCGTGAGTTTCCGATCCGGATTATATTAAGATAAAGGCCCTCGAGCGGGAGATGGGCGTTACGGAGATCTCGTTACATTTTCGGAAAGCCCGAGGAGGATACGCGCGCGTGAAGCGGCGAGATGCGAGCGATGCGATCGCGAGAGAGACAGAGAGAGAGAGAGAGAGAGAGAGAGAGAGAGAGAGAGAGAGAGGGCTGCTTGGGTTTAATCCGATGTTAATATAGACGCTCCGTGAGAGGGAGGCGATACTTTGGCGGCAGCGGGAAAGCTTCCTTTACTTTTCCTAAACGAGTTTAGAATGCAATAAATATCATTAGGCGTGCGGGAGAATTACGCGGATGATAATTTCCCAAAGTCCAACGTCCAACCCGAGGTGGATCGTAAATACGGGAGAGATCGTAAATCTCGTTTAAACGAAGGCAGAATATTCAGCTTTATCGCGCGCAGACGCGAAGCCAATTTATTTTAGAAAAACCGAAGGGAAAAAGCCCGCCGCGCGCCCGCCTTTCCGGGATGCGCGCCGATTCCGCGGCGATTACGCCGGGCGATCTTGAGGAGTCGCAGATTTAAGAGCGCGAAAGACGGCTCTCTCTCTCTCTCTCTCTCTCTCTTTCTCCAGCGAAATTTACTCCCCGATGTTGCGCGCGCGTGCGCGCAAGCGAGACATCTCCCGCGCATGAATCAACTTTGTAATCAGTCGCACCGTTAGTCGCGCGAGGATCGCCAACGCGCGCGGAGCGTGCCCCGATTACAGCGCGATCGCCTTGGTCCACTCCGCTCGCTCGCTCGCTCGCTCGCGGCTCCCCCCGCCGCGGCGGACTCGCCCCGATCGGCAGAGGGCAGAAAGGGTGCCGACGGGCATTGTCTGGCGTTTAGTGCTGTCCCGACCTCCGCCGCGGAGCTATAGGGACGGGAGGGATGGAGGGGGGGGCAGCGGCTCGGCATCCCGATGAGCCTCGGAGCTCGACTCTCGACTGCCCTTTCCCCCCTCTCCCCCTCCCCCCTCCCCACTCCGCGGACGCTCTAGCTGGATCCGCGATACGCGCGCTCGACTACGTCCGAGTCGATTCGATGCTCGCGATTCCAGGCGACGCGCGATTAAATAACACGAGACAGGGAAGAGCTGTGGTCGCTTCAAGGTCGCGTGCACCGCCCCGGGAGGATTTCTCGCCGTGATGAAAAATCGCGATCGCGATCGCGATCGCCGGGATCGATTGCGTTGATCCCGCTCGCGGAGGAGCAGCGCGATAAATCCGAGCGTCGTGCCGGTCGCGGCATTAACATTTTCGCCTCAACGGGCCGCGTCGTTTCAGCGTCATTAGACGGGAAAACACTGCCGGCGTCTCCTCCTTTTGCTTTAACGGTCCGATAACGGATGGCGGTTTTTATCTCGTTAATTCTTTCCGATAAACCCATCGCGCCGCCGCCGCCGCCGCCACCGCCGCCGCCGCTGCCGTGTGCGCGCGCGCGCACTCGGCCGGCCATTTCGCGCGAGCGCGCTCCACGTATCCGAGAATTCCTTCCTGGGAAATTAAGCGGACTTTCAGAAATCGACGTGCACCTGGGGGGTCGTGGCAGGACACTCTTGCCGGCTCGGGGAACGTTACGTGCACCGTGCAAATGTAAACGGCCGTTACTCCCTGACCTCGTCGTATCTCTCCTGTTTTCCCGGTTGACACCGGCGTGTGTATGCGTGTGCGCGCGCGCGCGCGCGCGCGCGCGTGTGCGTGTACGCGTTAACCGGAGAATAGGATAAAACCCGAGTCTCTGTGCGCCGTTTTATGGATTTGCGCCGTCGGGCCATAAAGGATAACGTCGCGCGCGCACGGGGAACGTATTACATTTATGTATGCGTATATCACGCATCTAATTGTAGGGAAACGGTAGGGTATTATGTCGATTATTAGCGTCGCGATAACGCGAGACGGCCGCCGCGCGGGATTTCCTTACCTCGCGCAAATTATCGCAGGCTCTCGCCTTTACGTTCGCTGGATCCCCGATCCAGGCTGCGGGCTTCGCCTTTCCCACCTCCACCCCCACCCTCGCGTGAAAATGCGATAAACGGCGACTTTCACTAATTGCGCCCGAGATTGGAAATTAATATCGATGTCGTACGGTGTCGGAAGACGAGACGTCTGTTGGATCATTTCTCCGCGACGCGGAGAAGTCGAAAGGACCGCACGCGAGCGGACCGACACGATGCGAGGGCTTCGCTCGCGAACTCTTTTTCTCTCTTTTCCCTTGGCACACCAATTAAGCCAGGCGAGGATAATTAAGTGCCTTTATGAGACGACGCGCATCGGGGCCTCGATCAATGACGCCCCGATAAATCGAAGCCGCGGGACGGGCCATTACGCGCGCCGGCAAGATGTCCGGCTCGGCCGGCCGCGCGATCGGTCTTAATTTTTCCCAATTGATTCGCGCAATTACCGATTATTAATGATCTCGGTGATTAGCGCACCGCCGCGCTCCACCGCGCCGCGGCCGAGAGCGGAGAGCGACGTTCGCGCGCGAGGCATATCCCATACGTCAACTTATTTACGCTGACGTACGCGCGAGTGCCGCGCGCGGACGGGACGCGCGGGACGTAATAAGGCGTTTATGGTGGATCGCACGGATCGCGTTGCCTTTATATCGAATTTCCTTCGCGCGCGCGCGCGTGCGCGCGCGCAAGCGAGCGGGCGTTACTTTGTCGGCGGTGTCGGTCGCTACGTTGAAGCGCATGGGCCCTACGGCCCGGTCCGCCGCCCCCTCCCCCGCCGGCCCGGCGGACACGGCGCGCCGGCTGCCGGTCGGCAATGCATAAGCGCGCATTACCCAAAGATTACGATTATTTTATAGCGCTATACGCGCGAGTCGTAAAATTCACGTGCCATTTTAACAACTGGCTTCCTGCTGATGCGGGTCTGTGGTTGCGCGGCGAGCGAGGGGGCGAGAGCGGATGATCGCACGGGAGGGTGGGGGGAGGGGCGGCGGCGGCGCGCGGGATCCGAGAGGTGGATGTGCTTTTCAATTGATAAATAAATCACAGCGCGCGCGCGCGCGCGCGCGGGACACTGATTGAGATTCGCATTCGACATTCTCAATTACCGCCGCTGACCCCGCAGCGCGGCCGGCCGCCCGCGAGTCGGGCCCTGTCGGGCCCCGTCGAGCCCCATCGTGCCCCATCGGGCCCCGTTTCTCGCGTCCGTTCGGAATCTCGTTTATCGGCGGGCGCTCTCGCTCTAACGCGCCGCGATCCGTCACCACCCAACGGCTGTGAAACCGTCTAATCACGCGCCGACACGAGGCGCGCATGAATAAATATTAAGTTCCATCTGCTCGCTTCCCCCTGGCCTCTTTCTCTCTGCCGCATCGGAAGATAGGAATAGGACGGGGATGATGATTTATCGGGCAGGAGCGGGCAAGAATGAGAAATTCGTCGTCGCGAGCGCAGCGGTGACGCCTCGCGGTCCCTCCCGCGCGCATAAATCTGCCGTTACGAGACTTTTCCGTCGACAGCACGGGAAACGACGAGCGCAACCGTTATGCAACGAGATACACGAGATGTCCTCGCGCGTATCTGCCATAGAAAATGATAATTAGAGCCGGCGTTGAACGGCCGATAGCGCGCCACGGGAAACCAGCCGGATTATCCATCGGGGATAACCATCTGCCGCTTCGTTAAGGCGGCCCGGATTTTAGGTCAAGTCCCGAAAGGGCCTCCGCGCTCATCCTCGCGCGATAGGGACTTGATAAGCGCCGGTGATTAAGCACCGGCCGGCCACTCACAATGGCAACAGCCGAATGCCCACTTAAATAGCGAACGCACGACCGTGGCTCGCGGGCGAGTTACGGAAGTCGTGCGGCGATCGCTGTGGTCCCCTCGCAGTGGGAGCGTTTTACGTCCTGACGATTTCCAGCGTGCTTTAGGGGCCCGGCCGACGTCTTTTGTGCCGGCCGATGCGCTTGTCGGCCGTCCCGGCGCTTGCCTACGTTGCGAGCGGTAGTCTGGCTATTTACCTACTCGCACCCCGCGCACGGGTGCGCGTACGCGCTGTCGGGACATAATGCTCGAGAAATATGAGCTCACGACCCCCCGGCAGCGCGGATTCCTACGGCGACGCGGACAAAACGCGCAGGCGCAAGCGAGCGCCGGACAATCAGTGTCGCGCCGCGTATTAGAAGCGCGCCTCTCCGCTCGGCGGTATCAATCCTCGTACGTCCCTCGAAGCGAGCGTCGCTCTTCTCTCTTCTGCCATCCAGGAAATCTCGAAAGAGTCGAGACGGCACGTCGACGCAAGCATGATATCAAGCGAGCGTGCCCAATCTTCGTACACGCGTTGGATTAAAAAGCGACGATCGAAGCGTTGGATCGAAGCGTTGGCCTGCGAATACCAAAGATCGACGCGCTCCGAGAAACAGAGAGGGAGAGAGAGAGAGAGAGAGAAAGAGACAAACAGGCGTCGCCGAAATCTGCTCGAAACTCGAAACCCGCGATCGTTTACCGCGCTTACAATCGCGCTCGCATTGCGACACTCGACGACTCAATCGGCGATTCGCGTGCACTTTTCCAACGCTTTTCCGCTTTCGGAGCGTCCGTTCCGCGGACAATCGCGTTATCGCGACGGATCCTGTTTCCAGCGTGCCGCGGCCTCGCGATCGCAGCCGGCCGTACGTGAGGGAGCGCGCGCACGTGTGCGTGCGCGGAGATAAAACACGTCCGATGCGCGATGTCGCGGCCGCTGGTACACAGGTGCACAATGCACTCTCGGGCAGAAACGCGAGTCGGCGAGGGGGAGGGGCGGGGGCGGGGGGGGGGGGCAGAGGGGAGGGAGAGAAAGAGGTACCGTATAGTAGACTACTTAAAATGCATTGGCAATAAGCCACGTCGCGTTACGCGTCGCAGGCCGTCCGGCTGGGCCGCGACTAGTCGGCGCGCGGCATCCGAGAGCCACTCTCGGCGGAGAGCCATAAGACTTTAAAGTCGTCTCGTCTAAGCGTCCCGCGCGAGCGGCCTCGGCGACGGCGGCATTTACACACACACACAGAGAGAGAGAGAGAGAGAGAGAGAGAGAGAGAGAGAGAGAGAGAGAGAGAGAGAGCCTCGTAGCTTTCTTCCGCGCGGGGCGTCGGGGAGCGAGAGCGAGTCGCGGCGCGGCTGCTGCTGTTGCCGCTGCTTTTCGCAGCCGCAGAGGAGATACGAGGTCGAGGTCGTCGGATGGAAATTGTACGGGTTATCGTTAACCGAGTCCCGCGTGTCAGCGAGGCGTTGCTCGTCGCTGAAATGTCCACGGCGAACTTCCTCCTCCTCCTCCTCCGCCGCCGCTGCCGCCGCCGCGTGAGTCACGCGCGCGGGATTCGCGCTCGCGGGGGTTGGTTGGTTGCGTTAACGCGCGGGCACCGGCGCTTTCGAACGAGGTGGTTGAAACGTAATACCGGTAACAAGTACCTAATTCAGCGTGGCCGCGTCATAAGTCCGGCAAAGTGCGCTGTAAGTTGCCCCCGCTAGCCGTAATGGTGTTTATGGGCCATTCCGGGCTGTCCGTGGCGCAGGTAGCGTCCGGTAACTGCGGCCGGCTACGCAGGCACGTATCCACTCCGGAAAACCATCGATGGCGGTCGCAACCGCCGACTGGAATTCCGCGATGAATGGAAGTGGCGTATGCGCGAACGGCGGGCCCAAAGAGCACGAGCCCGACAGCCAGGAACGGCCGAGTCCGCCGGTATTGTCTCAGAGCCGCGCGTTCAGGTCGCCGGTTCAACCGCCGGAGATTTTAACGCCCGAGCGGCGGTGCGTCTCGATGCGGAAGCTTCAACTGCGGCCAACTGCGGTTTCAGAGCTGTCGCTTTATCCCTCTCGCATTCCGAATCGATGCATTTCCGCGGGATTTCAATCGTATCGATATTCGATATCGTCATCCGTCGATCCGTTCTCGCTCGCTCTGCAAGCGCCTCGTGCGCCTGCGCGATCGTCTTGCAAGTGAATCGAGGATGCACATAGAGGAGGATCAGAGTTGGACAACGCGGCGAGGAGAGGAGCGATTAATTAATGAGATTAATAACGCGAAGATGAGATATGGAGGCAGCAAGCCGCCTGGCGTTAACGAGCCAACGACTGGCCGGCGTGAATCAATTAACAAGGAATCGATGAGATCGATAAACTCGAACGTCTCGCGAGAGACGTTTCTTGTCAGTCGCCGCTTACTCTGGACGCAAGGGCTATTGGCTCGTTAAGTCTTAACGAGTCATTAAGAGGAGACTCGCCGAGGACATTGTCGAAACAATCGATAATGGATCGATAAAACGCCCACTCGGGCGTTTCCTCTTCCCAGCCTGGCGATTCTCAATGCCGTTCGATGCTCGAGACCGGAAACGCGAACGGCTCGCAATCGGCTCGCTCGCGAAGCACGCATCCGCGTATCCCGCCGATGCGGGATCGCGTCTTGGCCACACCCGGCCCCAAGTGTTCTCGAAGCCCGGAAACGTCAGGGGACGCGAGGAAAAAGAAAAAACAGAAAAAACAGAAAAAAAAAGAAAGGAAAAAGACGAACGATCGTCCGCGCGGCATAACGAAGAGGCGAACGGCGAGGCACGCCTGAAGCCGCGCCGCATCCCTCCAAACCGGGATGCGGCGTATGCGCGAGCGCGTTCTCGCTTTCGTCCGCGCGATCGTAAAGAGCGCGCATTTGAATATGAATAAATCGCGCGCGCCGGTCGGTTCACCGCTCGCCCGTTTCGCCCGGCCATTCGCTCTCGTCCGTCCGTCCGTCCGTCCGTCCGTCCGTCCGTCCGGTCCGTCCGTCCGTCCGACGGTGGTATCCGCGCGCTCGCCCGCCTCTCCCGAGCGAGTGTTTTACACATGCGCGTTTATGGATTGCTTAACGGCGGCCGCCTACAAATTAGAGGAGCGGTAAATCAGGCATCGAGTGGACCACACCGCGTCCGCGCACAATACGCGCGATGACCCGCCGCGGGCCCATTGTGCGTCGCGGGGCCCGCGGCTAATAAAATATTGGGGGCGACAGCGGCGCGTTTCGGACAGCCGCGGCCTCCTCGGGGACACCCTCCCCCTCCCTCCCTCCTCTCTCTCTCTCTCTCGCTCTTTCTTTCTTTCTTTCTTTCTTTCTTTCTTTCCGTTGGCGAGCTGCAGAGCCGTATATCACGAGCGAAGCGCGCCTCGCGCAAGGAGATAACGGCCCGTCGCCCGTGGAAATACGTGAGAAAATCCAGCGGCCATTGTCGCCGGCGCTAATGCGCGGCTGGAGAAGCGAGCGAGGATCGCCGCCTCGCCGCTAATGACGATGATTTTTCCCCGTAATGTTACGCGACGCTTTTCAATGCGCGCCGGCGCTCGGCGAGTTTCCCATGCGCCCGGATCGAGCGCGGATCCTCTCCTTCGCCTTTCGACTCGAATGAAAGGACGAGGACGTAACCCCGTAGGCAAATCCCGTATCGCGGATCGACCCGCGAAAATCGCGAGGCGCGGACGCGCCGCCGCGGTGGTCCCGCAAACCGGCCGGCATGCCAGCGCTGCTGCGCTCTCGCGCTCGCGCGGGAGCATTAAAAGACACGCGCGCGCGCGCGCGCGCGAATAGTGATTACCGCGTGGCCGCTCGGAGCTATGGCCGCGGGTTGATTATCTCACCTGTCCGGACTCTTTTACTCTCGCTGCTGCTATAATAGGTTCCCCGTCCCCCATGCCAGTGGTCTACCGCTGGCCGCGCTCTCGCCGCGATTATATTTCTTGCTCCCCTATACGCATCCTCCCGCCTGCCCCCACCGCGGGCCCGCCGATCGAGCCTCCTTCCGCGTTGCTTTCGCGACTTTGTTTTTCCCTCCGCTCGCCCGGCCCGCCGCGCTCAGAAAATGATCGTCGGCAGCTGCTTGGCCGCGATTTATTGCCGATCGGAACGATTTCCCGATTCTTCAGCCGGCCGTAACGAGAGAGAGAGAGAGAGAGAGAGAGAGAGAGAGAGAGAGAGAGAGAGAGAGAGAGAGCGAGCGATTTTCTACCGCGCGCCGGACTCTCGGCGACCCGCTTGATCGCTCATTACTCGACGAGAGACGATGACGCGAAAACTATCATCGAACGCAGCCGCGGGGGTAGGAGAAATCTCGTCCTTAATGAATCTTTAAATTCCCCGTGCGGCGAAGCGATAATGCGCTCCGGGGAAGATTAGCTTCGCGCGGAAGGCGCGCCATTTATTATCGGATCGTTATTCTCGGATCTCGTTTTCGAGAGGAGGCCGCTCGTGCGGGGATAATCCCCGCGCGACTTTCTCGCGCGGACTCGCCGAGGCAATCGCGCTAATTACGGCGAATCGCCCGCCGATCCCGTCGAATTCGCCGTTCCGCGCCGCCTCCTCGCGAACGGTAGGAATGAATCGCTCGCGGTAAAGCAGAGTAAATGAACCGTCGCGGAATCGGGCCGTTTTTTCCTTCGCCGTGCGCCGCGAGAAACGCGTAGAAACGTCCGCGCTCCTTTCGCGTCACTCGCGAGAGCGCATCCGAGGCGCCGCACTCGCGGCACCCGCGGGACTCGCGGGAGCGGGATGTCCGAGAAGAAGAATCGCCGAGGCACCCGCGTTGGAAGGACCTGCACCGCGCGCGGAGGGGAGGGGGACTCTGCGGTGACCGCGGTGGCAGGGAGCAGAAGAAGCGTCGTCTTTTTGTCCGAGTCAATATATCAGCGCGGGGGCCATGTCTAACGGGTAATACACTGCTCGATCCCCTCTGAAGAGGAAGCTACTGCTCGCCGCCGCTGTCGTTGTTCCGCAGCGCGGAACTCTAACTCGCCGCTCCGGGCACTCGCGCAGAGTCGGCCGCGCACCGCCAGGGAAGAAAACTACTTCATTTTCCGTGCTGCCGCGGCTGCCGCGGGGGTTCGGAATCGCCGGCGCGATTGTCGCGTTTTTTCAGCCGATAAGCCCCGAGCGCCGCCGAATCCCCCCACCCTCCGCCCATCTGCGCTCGGCCATCCTCCGTCGCGGCGACGGCGTTTTTGCCCGAGCCTGCTAGTCAGTCGCGCGCACGCGCGCGACGGAGATTTGCGGCGAGGAACGCGCGGAGACGCGCGAGCGCGATTCCTCGCCGAAGCTAAATGGCGCGAATCTCGCAAGCGACTCGTCCGAGCAGGCGAGTCACCGATTTGACAAATCGCCTCCGTCCCGCCGCGGGCAATCAGCATATTGTGGAATCGCGGGGAATTTTTCTTCCCCCTCCCTCTGCCCCTTTTTCCCGCCTAGGTCAGGCCGAGACACTCCGCTCAATTAGCCTCGCATTCCTCGCGACGGACGGACGCTGTTACCGCCCGCGGTGTTACGACACGCGAATCTGATCACAGAGTTATGGATGAGTGTATGCGATACGTCCGGCGGATGAGCAGATGCGGACGTACTTTAACCCCGTCAACCCTGCGGCTTCCACGTAGTTTCGAGAAATCGATCGATGATGAATGCGCGCCTCTTTGATTTCCGCCTTAAAGGCGCTGTCGATCGCCTTTCAACGCGGCGATCAATTTCATTGATTCGAATGGCGCCTCGTACGGCCACGAGACGAGGCAGGATGTTGAGAATTTCGAAAGAAAGAAAAAAAAAGAGCTAAAAAAGCGACGCGGAGCCGAATAAAGACTTTCGTCACGCGCGCTTTCTCGGCTCGTTTCATTTTTCAATTTTCAATTTTCGAAAGATCTAATTTATTTTAATGCGAATAATTTATTACGATTATTACCATTAAATTAGTTATTGCTGTAATCCCACTACTGATACTTGTAATGGACATTCTTATATGTATGAAAAAAAGTTATAATAAATTATGAAAGAATATCCCCGTTTGAACGTGGAGGCGCCTACGGCTTCAAGAATTCAATTTTTTTTTTAATCAGAATTACCTCTCTTATCTTTGATACAGAAATTATTATTTTGTTACTTCCTTCAGTTATCCCAAGCCCTTTGCCCTCGTCGTTATTCTAATAATCATGTTACTTATGTCTATCCTTCCTATATAAATTTACGCATTGACTACCTGGAAAGTTCAATCGAATGGAAAAGTTAACAGAAATAATCCTGAAAATCTAATTTAACTTGAAGGACATTTAAGTTTTAGAAAATTATTTATCAAACCTATATATCTTTTCATTCGATGTGAATCATTTCCCAAAGTACATTACACTTAACCGCCAACGGCTATGAATAATCGCGAATCGCGTTGCGTAAAACGGGCAGAACACCGGCGCGGATTGCCTCTCTCGCGCTCGATTCCGCAGGATAACGCGAGGAGTGTTTTTCAGGCCATCCGAGGCGATCGTCGTCCGCTCGCGCCTCGAAGACTCTGTGACGTCAATCGATCAGCATTCGAGCGATCGCACGGCAGCGATCATTGTCACCTGCTCGCTTCCGGGACATGAATATTTCTCTCTCTCTCTTTCTCTCTCTCTCTGCTCTTGCGCGCGCGCGTGCGAAACGAGCGTCGCGATCGTCAGGAAAGCCATCTCTCATCCGATGAGCGAGCTGCCCGCTCCTCTCTCTTTCTTTCACTCTCTTATTCTCTCTCTCTCTCTTTCTCTCTCTCTCTCTCTCTCTCTACTATCTCTATCTCTATCTCGGCTTCTCTCGTTACACTCGCCGTGATTTACGATCGTATCGCGGAGGCTCGCTCGCTCGCCCGCTCGCTCGCTCAGATTAGAAGTGTCCACGAATTACTTATTGGTCCAGCCGGGAAGAGAATGGCTGTTGTCGAGCGGCCGAGACGCCGTTGACGCTGCTCTGGCCCGAGTCCAGGAAACGCGCACTCCCGAGAAAGAGAGAGAGAGAGAGAGAGAGAGAGAGAGAGAGAGAGAAAGAGAGAGAGGTGCGAGGCCCATGAAAATGATAATTTATTGCGATAGCTCTCGCCGGGAGGTATCTGGTTCACACACGGCGCGCGGAGGCTGACCTTTTACGCACCGCGCCGTCCCTCCCCTCCTCCTCCACGCGAGCATCTGGCGAAGGAGCGGGAAATGAGCCTGGTTTTGCGCATTAACCGGCGCAGGGGGGTGGAGAGGGATACGCGCTATCTGGAGCGCGGGGAGCGTTTCACGCTCGCGAGAGGCGGCTTGCTACATAAATCGTCGGACGGGATGAAGCACGGGATGCTGCGCTGCACCGACCTCGCGGCTCTCTTATCTCTGGGAGATTACAGTTCCTTTTACGTGAAAACGGCCGACTAGCAGCCGAACCGTGCCTGAATCCGGATCACCCTTTCTCACGTTCGTTCGTTCACTTAGTCGCCACTGTCGCACGGAAACGGAAACGGAAACGGAACGGACACGGACGCGGTTCGCGCAGTTTACGCAGACTCGGCTGGATGGAGGCTGATCCGCGGGATCGAGCCGAATTAATTAATTCCAGATTAGCGGCGCGCTAATCGCTAAGCTCGCGCTCGCGGCGGCACCCTCGCGCCTCGTGACATGCCTGTAGGGGGGTAGGGAGGGGGGAGGGGAGGGAGCCGACGCCGGCGGTTAACGCCGCCGATCCGAATCTCCCAGGCGATATTATTATCGTCGTCATTATTGTCGTTATCATTATTATTATACGATGAATACGCAAAATACACGAGAGCGAGTCGGGCCGAGTCATTCTCGCCGGACGGCCGGTGGCGAGAGGGGGAGCGGGAGGAGACGCGCGGCTACGACGCGAGGAAGGATGAGCCGACGAGGATCTAGGGGCCTTTGCGCGACTCTCTCTCTCTCTCTCTCTCCCTTCCTCCCTCTCGCCTTTCTTTCCTCCCGTCGCTCCTCTCCGCCGCGTCGGCATCTCGCTCGCTCCTCCGTTCCGTGCGCCGTGCCGGGGGTATTCGCCAATTAAGCTCTATTGAAGCAGTCCAGGCACCGCAAGGTGGCCCTCGCCCTCCGCCCTCCCTCCCAACCCCGCTCGCCCACGTGTGCCGGGTAGGGAGGGTGCGAGCGGGGGGCGGGGGACCTCGGCAGAGTTAAATCCAGATTAAGAGCGGCGCATGACACGCTGAATCCGCGGCTCGTCGATCCAGAAACATTTAATTTAGACGTTACCGCCTGTTGCCAGGAGGAGATATCTCTCTATTCACGAGGCGCGTCTTCCTCTCCTCCCCCCTCTCTGTCACTCTCTCCCCCCCTCTCTCTCCCTCTCTCTCTCTCTCTTCCCAGGAGCGGATCGCCCGAGGGAGCCTGACCGCGGCCGCGGCCGCGGCCTGACTCGCAGGGAGCCGCGCCTCGTTCGGTTCTCGCGCGGCTTCTCGCCGCTTCCGCGTCCCGTGCGCGCTGCGGATTACGCGTAATCCGGTAAAAGCGGAGAGGCGCGACTGTCTCCGACAGTCACACGGGATTGCGATCGGAAACGGTTGGTAGCTTCCGAAGCGGGTGCCCCGCCGCCGCTCGCCGAACTCTATCGACCTCTCGTCGCCTTCGATGTGTTTATCCAGCGATAACAAATTACCGAACGAATATGTACAGTCATACTCTATAATTGCGACTACCGGCGGCAGAATCCGCGCGCGCGCGCGCGCGCGCGCCAAGGTGCAACGTGGCCGCGGAATACGAGGCGGAATACGGCGTTGAAAAAGGGCCGCGGCCGGCGCGTCGCCTCCGCTCGCCTCTATTTCTATCGTCGTGCAACGCGCTCCCGCGACCCTTTTCCCGCAGCTCGTAACGTCAAATTACTACGTGCGCGCGGCCCGGCCGAACGGTAACTGCGAGCGATTGAGCGGCAGGGAGGGGGCCGGGGGAGGGGGCCCGGGGGAAATAATACGTCGGACAGGTATTAATCCCTCGCGGTTCAAATATTCCCCCGCTCGGTAGTTCGCTCCAAAGTAATCTCGTCGGGATTCTCCTCTCTCTTCACTCTCTCTCTCTCTCTCTCTTTCTCCTCGAGAACGATACGGGATTTCCAGGCAATTTCCAAACGAAGCTATCGCGATGCCGAGGCGCTTCGCCCGAGCGGACGCATTTCCCGCCCGCTCAGAGTTTCCCTTGCCGCGGTTCGCAGGCGGAAGTAACTCGAGGGCGGTGTATCGCCCAACGATCGTTGGAGAGGAGGCGGTGAGGAGGGGGGCGGGAGGGGGGCAGGGCAGGACAGAGCAGGGAGGGAAATGAAATCCGCGAGGAGTGAAAAGGATTCTGGGGTAATTTCATGCGCGCTGGGAGAATCGATCGGCGACTTCTCGCCGTCGCCGATGGCTGAAAGTGTAACTCCGCTGCAACGGTCCGCCGCCACGTAGATGCTCCGGACTGCTCGCAGAGCAGCGGCGAGCCGGCAAACTCTCACGGCCTCTGAACTCGCACTCGTCATAACTGCAAATGGAATGAATACCTGCCTGCCCGCCTATAGTGGTAGCCACGAGTGGCCATTGCCGGTGGATGGTTACTGGCATTTACGGCACTAACCCACTGAATGCAAGCTCTAAGATTGGCTCGAGATATTAAGCGTGTGCTGCACGTACACGAGCGAGCGAGCGAGCGAGCGAGCGAGCGACACGCAACGCGCACGTAGACTCGCGCGCGCGCGCGCGCGCGCGGATACAATACACGCTCTCGCGCGCGCGCGGGAGCGTCGAGGTGAGGATATACCTATCTACCTGCGCGTACCACGGTAGGTAGAGCGCAGTTCCCGAGGCAAGTCGAAGCAACGAATTACGCGCTGACCCGGCGACCAAGACAACGACCAGCGCGAGTGTACAGGCTGAATCACGTCGCGATGATGCTCGAGACTTGACAACTCGACTCGCGATCGCGGATCGTCCCTCGATGATGAGCAGCAGCTCGTTCGCCCGCGGTTCGAGAGAGATAGAGAGAGAGAGAGAGAGAGAGAGAGAGAGAGAGAGAGAGAAAAAGGGAGAGTGGCTCGCAGGATCGGAAGAACGACTCTCCCGCTCCCCGCTCTTCCTCCTGTCGGTTGGCTCAGCCTGTAGAGCAGGCGCGCGTAGCCGCGCGCGAGGTGCGAAGGTGGCATCGGCTCTCGCACCTGCTACCGTCATTATCATCAGGCAGTCCAGAAAACACGGGGAGCAGGGAGTCTAATTCCTGCCCACGGGCGCAATCCGCTCTCGTTGCTCGCTCTCCGCGATTTACTCTCCGATTTACTTTGCCCCGCCGTCCAGGCCGGCCATTACCGCGGCGGTGGCGTACGCGCGATTTGTCCGCGCCGCTTCCGGCGTTCCTCCGCCGCTAATTTCCCCGCGACATCCGTCGCGCGCGATTAGAACGCGCGCGCACCGCCGCTGAATCTAATCAGGATTTTTCAGCGCCGGCCGACAATGCCTGCCGACAGGCAGGCGTCGTGCGCTCCATCGGAACAATCGAATCACGTGCGCAACGGTAGCGGTAATAGTCGTGTTTATCGACGGCCTAGGGCAGCCCTCGCAACGCCGCGGCGTATGAAAGGCATACATTAAGCGCCACAATGCGGGATAGCGCGGGCCTCGCGATTAAACGAGCCAGGCTCCGCCGGAGGCGCGGGTGACGCGCGAGCGCGCGCGCGCGCGCGGGCGTGAATTACGCACCTGACGCTCGCGGAATTCAGGGAGACCGCCGCGAGTGTCGATACTCGATGCGTGTGAAGCTCAAGTATGAACGACTGATAAGAGCGACCTCCCTTTCGCTCGCTATCCGCAGCACTGAAACTTTCGGGGACGCGAAGGAGGATCGAGATGCGATCGAGAGCGGCGAGAAAGAGAGAGAGAGAGAGAGAGAGAGAGGTCTGCATGTAAATCGCGATAGAGATCTGGAATATCGAGAATCGCGAGAATTCGAGAATGCACGAAAAAATTACATCAACACGATCCTCCAAAGAGAAAGGAAACGAGAGAGAGAGAGAGAGAGAGAGAGAGAGAGAGAGAGATACTTTGCCTCGTCGGTGAAGCGAGCGACTTTGGCGCGCCGCTCGATTTATCTCGCGCCGCGGATCGCGGTGAAATTATTCCGCGCTCAGCCGAGGCGCCGGAATCGATCCTAATCAATGCAATTGCTCGCTCGATCGACCTTTCGCAGCGAGAATGTCTCCGTTGGATGTCGGCTTCGAAGCCTGCGCCTTTTCGCTCGGAAAGCTCACGAGAACGTAAACATTTCGTGCATTCCTTCGCGAGACGACGTTACGTTATCCTTGGCTTCCATCTCTCGATTCTCACAGCGCCGAGCGTCGAGCATCGAGTATCGATATCGGGGCTGGGCGAGCAGCGAGGCTGTCGCGCGCGGGACGGTGATCGGCCGTGCGGGCGCATTTCCGGCGGGAAATAACGCGCGTTAAAGGCCGCGTCGCTTCACGCGCCAGTGAAATTCCCGTATTCGCGTCTGTGCGGAGGTTCCGGCCGGCGTATAGAGATGGCAGTAGGTGCCCCGCTCGGCTGAAGCGGCCAAGACGACGCGATCGCGGTCGTCCTTCGCTCGAGGGTGAATCTCCGGGCATCCGCCCGCGCGGGGGGCGAAGGGCTTCCGCCGGAGGGCCGGCTCGAGTTTCAATCCGAGGCGCGATAGGCGAGCGAGCGCGCGCGCGCCCGCGCGCGCATAAAGAACACGGAAGGAAGAGACGCGCGATAGCGGGAGGGCGGGGGAGGACCGACGGGATTTACCGGCCCGAAAAATTAATAAATCCCGCTCTTAAACAAACAAACTCCACCTACCCGCGGATCGGATAAGAACCCGGCTATTGATTTATTAATTTAGAGCTGCCCATTCTAAGACGCGCCCGCGAACGGAGCAAGAGAGAGAGAGAGAGAGAGAGAGAGAGAGAGAGAGAGAGAGGGAGAGAGAGAACGCTGTACCGGCTTCGTAGCGCTTCGGGACCCCAAGTTAAGGGATCCGCTATCCGACGTGGTATCGGTAATTATAGCCCTGAACGCGGCCGCGCGTTGCTTACGTTCATTACTGAATTATCGGCTTCGCTCGGCAAACAATGCGCCTCTTTCAACCCCCCGTCTCGCCCCCGCGCATCCCTCCCGTGTACGTGCGCGATCGACTCGGCTCTGAGCTCCCTCTCTCCCTCTTCCTCTCTCTCTCTCTCTCTCTCTCTCTCTCTCTCTCTCTCTCTCTCTCTCTCTCTCT
>JAHMML010000068.1:829650-832903 GCA_020341155.1 Eciton burchellii | reverse complement strand
CTCTCTCTCTCTCTCTCTCTCTCTCTCTCTCTCTCTCTCTCTCTCTCTCTCTCTCTTTCTCTGGATTCTCTCGCGCCGACACGGAGAGCAGCGTGCTGTACCCTTCCCTCGCTTCACCCTCGAACGGAATCAGCGTCCTATCTGATGGGCCACGGGCTGAACTACGAGCGTGCACTCTCCTCTCTCGCTCGCCTCCTCCGTGCGCACTCCCTCTCCCCCTCTGCCCCTCGTTATTCCGGCTGTTTGGCGGAATATATCGCTTGCTCGGTAGAGGCATCGAGGCATCGCGATCGCGCGATTACAATGCGCTACGAAGTAGATATTGTTACCGATGTAATGGAGCCGGGCACGATTTTTCGGGACTGAAGTTTCCAAGTTCGTGAGGAGAAAGGGGAAAGAGCTGCGGGGCCGGGAGCGGAACCGTCAGGCGGAATTGATCGTCGCGCCGGTCTCGAGCACGCTCGAAACCGAAGAAGTTGATAGCGTCCCGGTGTACTATTACTACTAGCTTTCTCACAGTGCGAACAGGAACTCAATCCTGGCCGGCCGGCGTGCGCCTTAACGAACCGGAATCGCGGCCCCCGCCGCGATTAATCGCGCCAGCCGGAGTATCGGAATCCGCGCGGGCCCGTTCGGAGGGTGCTACCGGCTGCGAGTGTGAATCCACCTTTAATGCGGCGGCGGCAATCCGCAAACGAGCAGCGGCGGCCAACGGCTTACGGTATACCACGCGGACTCCGCGAGCGCGAGCGCTCTTTCGCTGCGTCATCCACGATGAGGAACGCAAGAACGTGCATTACCCACGGGTCGTCGCGGCTGCTCCATCGTCCATCGTGCGACCGCTCCAGCCACCACCACGATGCGCTTCGCGTACGTCGAGCTCTCTTTTCCGCGGGGCCGCGGCGGATTTCGCGACGACTCGCGAGAGAGACCGGGGATTGCGAGTCACGTGTCGCCGATTCATCGCGCGCGATCGATCGTCGGCTGATCAAAGAGACTGATTCGTTCGGCGACTCGGTTCTCGTAATCGACCAGGCGTTCGAGGGAGCGAAGGTGCAACAGTCGGTGGCACGTGGACAATCCTTAATTATCGCGCGTGTGGCAGACCGCCGGTGATTCACGGCGCGGCCGGTTATAGCTGGCTCTTGTCGTCCGGAGCGCTATTCTCTCGCGGTGTGCCATCCGCTGGCCTCCATTCGAGAGGGCGAAACTTTATAGGGTGTGCCTAGCGGGCTCGGCGCGTCAAGGCAGATTCCGCGAAGCCCTAGCTGATCTCGTTCGGAATCGTTTCTCCGACGGTGGGTTTACGATTGCCGGCCGGCGAGCGCGGTTGCGGCTTTGCCGATGAAGAAGCGGTCGCGAAGGGGGAGAGACGGGGACGAAAACGCGTCCACGGAGCGAGCTGACCGACCGACCAACCGACCGACCGACCGACCGACCGACCGGTCGTTGTCTAGTTCTCGAAGCAGCAGCCTTGAAGGATATTACAGATACGCGTCGCTGGATAATTTATGCCGCGGCGATACCGCGCGCCGCCCCGAGTTCGTCCTAAAAATTATTTATTTGATTGAACGCCGCTTCGGGGAAGGCTATTCCTGGCCCCGAACCGGGGCCCGATCGCTTGCGGGAACGGGTTCCCCCTCTCCCGGCAGCGCGGAGAGGCAGAAGACGCGCACGGTGGCGAGTCGGCTCCGGAGCGACGTCCTCGTCGCCGCGACGCCGGTGGCGCGATCGGACGCGATCGCGACAACGTCGCAAGCGCGTGATCGAAGAATCGCGATGGGATGAAGGGCGGCCCGCAGTTGCTCGCGCTCCATTAAGCTTCCCACACTTGTCATCGCGCGCGACATCGGTCACACCCGCGGGGAGCAGTGTTCCGGCCATTGTTCCCGCTCGCTCGTAATTCGCAATTAGCTTCCTGATTAATCATCGATTTATCGGTCGATTATTATAATTATCCCCAACGCTGCGCCCTCTGCTCTGTGCCGCCATCTTCCCCCYCCCCCYCCCCGCCCGCCTSCTCTCCTCCCCCGATTGATCTCGGGCAGCAGAAGACCCCGCCTTATCAGATAGCCCCAGGCAGGTCTCCTGCCCCTCGTTGCACTCGCGCTTGCACTCGCGGGAGATGATCCCGCAGGGCCCCTTCGTAGTCTCGTAGATTTCCAAGAGAGAGAGAGAGAGAGAGAGAGGGAGGCAGTGCTCGATGGCCGGCGATCCTTGCGCGTTAAATTATATTGGCCGGATCGATCCCGCGACCCACCACCGCGCGGCAAAAAGTGCGCGACTTCACCCGCGGCAGCGAGGTCACCGCAATGAAACGGGGTGTCACGCGTCGGGCACGCGGTCGCCCCGAGGGCGACTCGTTGGTTTCGTCGTGGCTCGGGCGCGATCTCACGGTCGGCCGAGCATCAAGGGGACAAAAATGAACGGACCGCCGCCGCCGCCGCTTCCCCCCTCCCCTCCTCCTTCTCGATACTCCGCGAGTCGCGCGCGCGAGCGACGGAGTTGGATGCGAGAGAGTCGGACGGCCGATGGGAGGAGTGGTCGATGCCAGATACGAGGGTCGACCTAACTTTATTGTATTTAATTAATTACTCCGCCCGATAGCCGATCCTGCAATTTGTACCCTCCGTGGATCGCCGCCGCCGCCGCCACCGCCGCCGTCATCGTCCTCGTCGTCGTCGTCGTCGTCCGCACCTCTCCTCTTCGCTCTCCGCCGTCTCCGCCCCCGCGCCCGAGCATCCGATCGCCCGATTCATTTCCGCTCGGCGTCCCGCGCGCCTCGTCGGAGGAACGCCCGCAGTGCCGCTGCGGCTATTATTGACACTCGAACTTGAATTATGCGCGCGCGCGCGCGCGACTTCACAAGTATCTGTTAACAAGTGCGCGGCCATTGTCGCGTATGCGGATCCCGAGGATCTCGTATTTCGATATATCCGTCCGAGTTCACTGCAAACAAAGCGCCGTTTTGAATTCAACGCGCCTGAAAAGAGACCAGGAAACATTGATGGAGGGTTATCGCGTGCCCATTCGACTCGAGTTCGACTCGAGTTCGACTCGAGTTCGCGGCGGCGGCGGCGGCGGCGGCTCGCGAGTTCAGCGGACTGGAACGCCCGTGACGCAACGAGATAAATCGCGCAAGGCGACAGCTCGCGCCCTGCCGCGAAAACGGGAGTACGCGCAGCGCGCCGACATGCGGCGCCCCGTCCGTAAAGCGGCGTAAATCAGAGTTAGAGAGAGAGAGAGAGAGAGA
>JAHMML010000068.1:807150-827150 GCA_020341155.1 Eciton burchellii | reverse complement strand
CTCCCCTGCTTCTGCTCCTTCCACGCCGGGTCTTCGCCTTTCACCATTTTTATTGACACTAAATGTGAAAACTCGTCACCCTGGCGGCGACACTGCCGGAGATCCTGTTGGAAGTGGCGCGCGCGCAGGGGAATTCCGCGCGCGATGGGCGAGATGGGCGACGCCGCGGGGGAGAAATCGCGGCGTCGATAATTCCGCCTTTGACCGTCGACAATGTCGCGGCTATCGCGCGCGCGCGCGCGCGCGCGCGGGCAACCGCGGTGGGAAGCGTACTAATTGCGAGTAAATAAAACGCCGCTGCGCTCTCGCCGGCACGGCGAACCCACAGCCGCGAGTGGTCCCTTTATTCCGTTTGCTCGTCACTTAATTACTTGACCTCGCTCGTTACTACCTTCCCGGAATTCCAGCCGCTCTTTGCCGCTTCGTGCGCCACGATTCGCCGCCGCGATTCCAAGCCCGCTCCACATTGCTCTCGCCCGTGCATTCCGTGTGCCCCTTTCCGTCAATGAATCACGGGGATAGCTCCGTCTCCCCGGCCCCCTTAACCAGTCGTTCCCCTCGTCCCTCCCCCCTCCCGCTCCCTTTGCAGGCACGCGAGGAGCCTTTCACGAGCTCGCTTCGTGCGCTCGCGGGAGCGCTTTCTTTGAGCGCCGCGGCGCTCTCCTCCTCGCCTCTGGGGCTTCCAGATGCAAATGCAAATGCAAATGCAAGCTCCCTGCGCCACGAGCACTCCCCCTCCCCCCGCCCTCCTCCTCTCCTCCTCCTCCTCCTCCTCCACCTCCTCCTCCCCCGCGGGCCGCCGCACGTAGAAATCAATCAGATCGATCGGCTGTACCGCGTAAAGGCGTTTGACCGCGCGATTGACTTTACGATCGAGCGTGACAGTGATCACGCCAAAAAAATCCGCGGTCATTTCTCGTCCGCGATAACTGCCGCTCGCACACCAAACCCTCCCGCCCGCCCGCCTCCCTCCCCCTCCCCACCTTTCGTCTCGCTCGGGCCGCTGTCGAACAATGAGCGGACACTCGTCGGGGGACGACTGTGTCAGGGTGCCCTTTTATTGGGCCGTATTTCACTCCGCGCTCGCGTAACGATTCGCTCGAGGATCCCTCGAGGATCGATGATGCGACTCGCCGATCGCCGCGAAACGTCGCGGTTCCGCCGCGGTGGATCCCCCCGCATCGCGGTTGCGATTGCGCTTGCGCGACCTGCGGAGCTGCAAGAGCTTCATTCGGGCGCGACACGCGCCTCGCTTCCGATCTCTCGACGAGACCGAGATTCGCTTGCCGATTCGCGCGGAAATGGAACGAGGCGAGGAGGGAAGGGGGGGGGCGGGCGGGCGAATTGAGGCGTTTATCAATACAGCTCTCTCGCTGCGCGAATGCGCATTAATTGCCCATTAGTGATGGTTATGGTTAATGATACCGGCGCGGAGATTGCCAAAGGCCGCGGAGCGCGGCGATCCGCGCGCGCGATAACGGCGGCGCGACAAGTCCCGCGCACGCGCATGCGCGGATGCCCGCTCGCTCGCTCGCGGGAACACAGAGCGTATGGGAATGCGAGTGTGGGCACGTCGCGTCATAACTCCGTGAGCGCCGTAAATCAAGGTGGACGCCTCGTGCACCCATAGAAACGGTTATATTCGACCGTAACGGCGCGTACCCACCGCGACGACGACGAGGCTATATTTTAATGGTAACGATAAATTACTTAGGAGAGGAGAATCGCGTCGCGTCGCGTCGCGTCGCATCGCGAGATGCCGACGATGGAACCCTCTCGCTCCCCTCCCCCCTTCCTCCTGTCGGGGCCTTCATAATCCCGCTCGCGAGCCATTGATCGCGATCCGACGTGTCGGCGCGCGAGGAAATTACTTTGACTGCGGCGCGGTCTACCGGAATCGCGATAACGTACGATCCGCGGATCGTCGGGATGAGATATTAACTCGATACCCGCGTCGGCCTTCTCTCGTCGGCGCCGCGAGAGTAATTTGCTTCCTCGGCGCACGGGAATGAGGAAAATTTATATTAGGCGCGCGCGCGTACGCCTCTCCGCGCGTGCTCATCGCCCGCGTGATTACGCCGGCGAGGCGTTTTCATGGAGCCGCGGTCGCCCGCCAGCAGGGCGATTCTCGAGAAGGCACGCCGAAATCCGCACCGCGCATGCGCGGGCTTGTCAATGCCCGCCTGGGTGGCGAGAGCGCTGTTACGGATCGCCGGAGATTAATGCTCGCCTCTCGCCCTCATTAATACGCCGCGTAATCGTGCGCGCGTACGCTCGCGTGTTACATTACGATAACGGAATGGATTTCAATGTAATGGCCGCGCGTCCGAGCGCGTCGGCGCCGCTGGAACTGGCCGCGTGTAATAAATGCAATTCCCGCGTGCGCGGCGATGCATCAGATCGCTCCCGCATGCACGCGCGCGCGCTGTCTCTCTCTCTCTCTCTCTCTCTCTCTCTCTCTCTCTCTCTCTCTCTCTCTCTCTCTCTCTCTCTCTCTCTCTCTCTCTCTCTCTCTCAGGTGACGAGCTGAATCGTCATCTTGCGCATAATTTAGGCTGAGACGGCTGTCTGAGAGCTTCGCTTCTCGGGTGTCTGCTCTCCGGGAAACGAGAAGTGCGTCTGACGGCCGGAAGCAAAGGAGAGACGAATCGAGATAAAATTCGCGCGGCATGTTTGAAATATTCACGCCGACGAGATTAATCGATCGCCTCCCGCCGCCGACTTGTCGCCGATGAGTCATCGTCATCGGCTACCGAATCAGCTTAACCGGATCAGCGATCTCCCGTCGAAGCTTGCGCAAGCTCCACGCCGGGCGCGAGCGGATCGCCCACGCAGCGCGCAAGGTGGTCCCGGCACTTGAGATCTTCGGGCCTCGGTCCCCGGACACTTTTATGCCCCCGACGACGAGCCACGACGACGACAATCGCCCGGCACCTTCCTCGCGCGGCGTGGGCGACTCATGGGAACTTATAACCGCTCTCGTCGTCGTTCCCTGCGCGCCCGATTGCTCGCCTTTCATCGAGCGCGCGGATTCACAAAGGAGGCGCGCATCGAGGGCCGACATATCGTCACTTTTTCCATCTCGCGGATTCTTCGATGGGAAATCGAGAAACGCTGCCGGAGGCGAGACGAAGAAAGAGAAAGAGGGAGAGAGAGAGAGAGAGAGAGAGAGAGAGAGAGAGGCAGGCGCAGCTTCCGCAGCTCCACTCGAGATGTATCTGCGCGCCATCCGTTTCCCGATCGACTCCCGTCGTCTCTCTCCCTCCTCTCCCTGCCCCGCGTAAAGCGCGTAAAGCGCGTCTTTGTGCGTCCAACTGGTCGCCGGGAGGTCAGCAGTCTCGATCGCGGAAGGTCACTCGCGCTTCAATCCGGCGTCTAATCGCCCTCGATTTAATTAATCGCGGCTCAAACGAGATCCGGTCTCGCCGTAACGCCGTCCGCTGCACGATTCGAGACTGCCGTCCGAGAATGCCCAAGATCGATCGCCCGGATCTCCCCCCGTCCCGCCGGCTGCCGGCGGGAAAAACTCGATCGGGGGTAATAAATACATCCTCGGCGAAGGGCCGCGGGTGGACCGCGGGGGGGCCTTGATATTCGCGGCTAGGTTTTCTCGTCCCGCCGCTGCCGCTAATAACTTATCCGGTAGCCGCTTCTTGCGCGTCTATCGAGCCCGTCCCCCCACCACCCGCCCGTCGACGGGGCCCTAGCGTGCGCTGCAGAAGCGTCGGACGGGCCCGCCGAGCGGATGTTTTACGGGCGGGAGCGCTCTGTGTGGTCCTCGTGTCAAAATGTGTCAAAACTCGGGTTCGCGGTCTCGCCGCGTCCGGTAAAAAGCGGCACGGTGGCCCGACAAATTAACGGGCCGTCTCGGCGCGTGGAAGAAAGAGAGAGAGAGAGAGAGAGAGAGAGAGAGAGAGAGAGAGAGAGAGAGAGAGAGAGAGAGAGGGAGAGAGAGGTGAACAAACTTTGCACCGCGGTTTCCGATATCCGACGACAGCGGCGGCAAATGAGCGGAGCGGAGAATCGACGAGCGGAGGAATGGCGAGGAATGGTCTCGTCTCGCGCTCATTCGTGTGCTCATTATCGGCAGCGGAAACGACCGGTAGTAGTGGGCGACGAACGCGGACGACAGGCGCGAGCTAAATGAGACCTGACATTTCAATGTGCGACGTTGGACGTTTAACGATCGGGAAGAAAAATAACTGCGCCGATCGGCGCGAGACGACTCGCGTCATAGCGCGAGGCTCGCCGCTGCGCCCGATTCGCTTCCTACGTCGCGTACGAGCGATCCTCTGTCGCGTTTACGATCGGATAGACGGACGGACGGACGGACGGACGAATGGCTCGAGAGGCGACCGTCCTTGGTGATTATACGATCGCGCGCTACCGCGCGCGGACCCAGCGTGAAACAGTCCGCCGCGAAACCGTGCCGGCGTTCTCAACGTCGCGCTCGGACATACCGAACTCTCTCTCTCTCTCTCTCTCTCTCTCTCTCTGTCTCTCTCTCTGTAACGCGTCCCGTCGCGCGGACAATGGCGCGAACGCGCCGATTAGATGCGCAGCATCCTCCCGGCGTAATTGCGCCGGAGCCGCTGGAACAATCGTTTACGGCGCTGCGTGGCTGTCTCGCGCGGAGATATATCTTCCTGCGAGTTTCGCGTCAACCTTTTAAAATAGCGCCGTTACGTGAACAACGACGGCGTATCGGCCGAACGAGACGCGCCGACCTCAAAGGCCCGCGCGCACGCGCGCCGAACGGCGGGATCAACGAGCGCGCGAGTTCCCGGCGTGCGCGGAAAGACGCGAGAGAGAGAGAGAGAGAGAGAGAACGTCTCGCTGAGAGGCAGCTTCAGTTTCGGCACGAAGCGGCCGCGCGCGGCCCTTGGACAGAATCGGCTTGATTTTCTATGGGGTTGCGCCGGGCATTGTTGCGCGCCGCATCCAATCGCGGCCCGCGATTGACGCTCCCTCCCTCCCACCCGCGCGCGCGGGGGACGCTCGCCCTCCGATCGGGTGGGAAAACAGGACGCTCCGTCGTCCGCGAGCGTTCAATTACGTTCAATTACGACACGACGCGCTGAACAAACAATGAGAGATCGCAATGAGAGATGGCGCGATTATGCGTGCTACGTGACGTCCGGCGAGATCGTCCATCGCGATAATCGTCGTTTGGATGATTTTTAATTAATTCTGGAATCTGCGCTGGCACGTCGCTGGCATGTCGTCGACATGCTCGGCGAGGATCGGGGATCGCAGAGGAGACGCGGCTAGATCGGCGGCAGCGGCGGATCGAATCGCGGATCGAAGCCGCGTCCAGCCATTATTATACATACGGGGCGCGTTATTATACATACCGCGCGAATGGAAGGACCGCACGCACCGCCGGGACAGGAGGCAAAAAGCCGTTTTCACGTAAAACGATCGGCATTGCGCCCGGCTTTCTGTCGTAAAGTAGCGCCCACACGCTCCGCCGCGAGCGGGCAACAACGTGAGAATGTCCGCGCGACGATAAAAGTTACGCTCGTGAATTTTACGTTTCCCCTTCCCTCCATCCCTCCCTCCTCCTTGTGTCCCCGATCCCGTCGCTCGTGAACGCAACGTCGGGACGCGCTCGCCCGTATATTAACGTCCCTCGCCTCTGCCGCCCTCATTTTCCGAAATTCCCGGCGAGGTGCCGGTGCCGGGGCAAATTTACCGCGGCGATAAAAATGGTATCTTTGTATCGATCGTGCGCGCATTTTCGTGGCCGCGGAGCAGCGCTCGTTATTTATAACGAGCATTAAGCCGAGAGTGCCACTTTCCGATGCGAGCGCGCGCGTAAAACGAGACGCGAGCGGTCGACCGATCTCGCGATCAACAACGCGAGCGACGGATCTCCCGAAGCCCGAGGAGGGAAATCGGCGTTTCCGTTGCGCCGAGCGTTCGTCCTTAAAAAAGGACGATCCTCCCCTCCTGAAGGGGGAGTCAGTCGCGCTGAATCGCGCCTCGCGAGCGGCGAGCTTCGCGCTCGCAATGCCGCCTCGGTCTTACGATATCATTGCGCCGTTACTGGAATGCCGTTGTAACATCAACGTTTGCCATCAACGACTGCTGATGACGGCCCTCGGCGTTCTCGTCCTCGTCGCGCAACGGAGACACCGGCCATCGAAAGCGACGTGCACGGGCGGCAGCTTTGCTCTCTCTCTCTCTCTCTCTCTCTCTCTCTCTCTCTCTCTCTCTCTCTCTCTCTCTCTCTCTCTCTCTCTCTTCCTCTCTTGGAGCTTCTTTCTCCGGCGAGGCATTACCGCGTTAGCGTCGGCGAGGTGGCGAAACGCTCGTATTCCGCGATGCCGGAGGATCGAGATGGAGCGTAAAGGAGGGCGCAAGGGAGAGAGAGAGAGAGAGAGAGAGAGAGAGAGAGAGAGAGAGAGCACTCTTCTGCGAGGCAGAAGGAACGATCGCCGATGACTTACGTATGCAAGGCAATCTCGGCGTCGTACTTGCGCAATTATTGGAACACCAAGCGCGCACACGCGCGCCTCGTCCGCAATAAATGGCGGAATATGGCCGGGAAGGTGTTGGTTCAAGATCACACACGGCGATCTCGCGGCCGTTCCACGTCGTTTCGTCACCGCACGCGCTCGTCCGCTACTCGTACCGCTGACGTAATCGCGTAATCGCACTGGACGCCGCGGAGATTATCCCTGATCGGGGATCCCCTCCTGCTCGACCAATCGGCCCGCCGCTTTATTTCTCCCCCGCCGCTCCCACCTCGCGTTCCGTTCCGATCACGTAAAAGTCGACCGCGTCGCGGATACGCGCGAAAGGTCGCCCAGCGCGCGTCCAGCCGTGATTACGCGATTGTTATGCGCGCCGTCACGCGCCTCGGAATGGAATTACATGCGGCGCGCGTAATTCAGCCGATCGATCGTCCCGCTCGTCGAAAAGCCCGGCCTTGATCTTAAACGGCCAGCCGCAATGTTTACCGGCTCGCAGCTCGTCGCCGCGATTTCTGGAATTCCGACGCGTGGCGGACCGGCGGATTCGCCTTCGCTATCGGCGTATCGAAATCTGCCGAGGGATCGCGGTGCGATTAATGTCCCTCTCATCCGACCAGAAGATGAGGCGAATTTCAATTCCGTCGAATCGAAAATTAATCCGATTAATTAATTCAAGTCTTGCTAAACTAAGTCTTCTCTCTCTTTTTTAAATGAATCGTATCGTATGAATCGTGGACCGATCGCTTCGTTGCCCCCTCTTCCTCCCCGCGCGTAACATACACGCGCGCCATCCCCGGGGATGGATTTCAATGCGCGACGTGGGAGTAATTGCGACACGCGTGCGCGTGCGCGCACTGTCGTCGACCTTGCGCTCGCCTTCCTTGTAAGGCGCATTCGAGCGCTCCGCGCGTCCGCGATCAATTACCGGAGATATCCACTTTTGTCGCTCCTCTTGCTCAACAGCGCGGCCCAATTAACGCGCGGCGATTAATGCCGGTCGTTTCTCTTTCTTTCTCTCTCGTTGCGAGGGGATCGCGGAATTTCACGGTCGCGTCGCGACCAACAGCGAGACGGAGACGTTTCCCTTTCTTCATCGTTTTCCAGCATTTCCCGGGAAAGCGGTGATCTCGCGCAGCCACGTTTGATCGGCGTAACTCGAGCAAGAAACCTCATCGCGGGCCTTTTCGCTCCCCAGAAAAAAAGAGCCCGCGAGATGAGACGGGATGAGCTCGCGGAGACTCGCTCAGCGCGCCGAAGATGATCTTTCGAGCGAGAGGACAGCCCGTCCTTGTCTACCGACTCCGGCTGGCACGCATACATCACGCGGCTCCCTCAAGATCACGCGTGTGATCACACATGCGTAATTCCAATTAACATTGCAGCGCGCGCGCGCGCGCGCGCGCGGAGTCACACGCGCGGATTATCCCGCGCCGAAGCCGGGATTTTTCTCTCTCCTTTCCATCTCGCTCTTTCGCAAGAGTCCCTCCCCTTTCCCGCGTTAACGCTGAGCGGTTCGCTGCAGCTTCGCGGAACCACGTCAATCCGACGCGGATGATGAAATGATGAAAAGACGAACACGTTTGTTTCCTCGCTTCTAATTCTCGTTCGCGGCTAAAGTCGCGGCCAAACACCGAAGCGCGAGGTTCTCCTTGGAGGAACGGCGTTCCGTTCGATCCTGCGCGCTCGTCGCACCTTCTTGCATGCAGCGACTCGATCGCGCGCCGAGTGAATCTGCTTTCTCTCTCTGTCTCTCCCTTTCTCGCGCGCGTTGTTCCTCCTGTTCCTCCATTTGGGGAACGCGTCCGTGGGCCACACACGGTGAGGCAAGTGCGTCGTAAGTAGCCTCTATTTCGAGAGAAAATATTATCGTAACGCCGCCGCGCGTCCGCACCCGCGGACATGTACCTCCGGACGCTCGCTCGCTCGTATCGTATCGCCAGCTCGGAATAATATTTGGCCGGCAGCGACCGTCATAAGCGCGCGGGCGATCGTAAAGATCGCGACGAGCGCCGATGAGCGCGAGATCGTCCAGGTGCGCGATCCAGGATCGACCGGCTCATTCGTTCTTCGTTTATCGTCGTGAGATCGGCCGCAAGCAGGGGCGCCCCCGGATCGCCGCCGGACGAGCGCGACGATTACCGGCATGAAAGGAGAGTCCAGCAGTGAGTCCATTGTCGCCGCGCACGGGAGTCCCGCGGCGGGAAATCGCGCGCCGAGAAACGCGGACCCTCCTCCCACCTCCTTTCAGCCGCTCCCTGGCCGCGCGTGGTCGCCGGCCCGTCCTCATGGAGATGCGAAATTTATCTTGAATCTGGAGGGGGGGCGGCGGGCGGCGGACCGCGGGCCGCTCCTGCGACTCGCCATTGTCCGGCCGGGCCCGGTCAGCGGGCCCCGTCATTGTCCGCGCCGCTCGAGAATGGATGTTTTGGGTTTCCGTGAATGCGCCGAGTGACACCTTCGAGTGCTGTTCGCCGGTCCCTCTTTACATATTTCTTCTTCCCGATCGTTCCCTTCCCTTCGTCCGAACCCTTGTGCCTCTCTCTCTCTCTCTCTCTCTCTCTCTCTCTCTCTCTCTCTCTCGCTCGCTCGCTCGCTCGCTCTCTCTGTCGGACCGACACTCGACTCAATCGCCTCGCGACGAGTAGGAGATGCCGGGACGATCGTTCACCGTCCGAGAATGGAACGGGACCTGGTCGATATATTGCCACCTTTCTCCCCCTCCCCCCCCTCATCCTTCGCTCGGCGGCTTCTGCGAAAGGTCAGCGACGCTCGCTCTGATTTATCTGGACGCAGGTCGCCCCGAGATTTGTCCTGCGGGCCGCCCCGGCTGCGAGAACTCGATTAGAACTCGGTCTCTATTCTGGGGAAGCGCGCCGATCGGAGTCCACGTGCGAGTGGACGAACGCTGTCCGAAAACGGAGGATCGCATCCGCTGCGATCGTCGATCGTTTAATCGCTGCCTCCTTTTAAGAGGAGTCGTTCGATGAATCCCGACGCCGTTGCCGGGAACTCGCAGGCTACAGTGGATCCCCGCCGAGGCACGAGAGAGAGAGAGAGAGAGAGACGCTAACGTCTGTCTAAGGCCACGTCAGTCACGCTCCGGTTACGTCATTGCACTCGCGATTATTGCAGTGCGCGGATAATTGCTGGCGCAATAAGCGGTATCGGCATGGAATGGGATGTTTTCCATGGCGGCGATAATACGTCCAACGCTGCGATTCTCGCAGCGATTCCGCGAGAAAAACAGAACAATTTTTATCCGCTTTAACCTTAGCAGCGTCACGACGCGCAAACAGGATTCGATTATTCTAGCGATCTTTCTGCCGACTTAATCATCGTTCTTTCCACGTGCGGTGATATTATTGCTCGTTATTGCCGGATGCGCGCTAGAGCCGAGTGCAAGGTGTCCGCGTTATCGCTCGTTTGCATCTCCGAGCCGTTTTTCAATCGCCGATCGATCCTGACGATCCCGCGGCCTCGCGGCGGCGACGATCGCATCATCGAAATCGAGAATGCGGTTCTCAGGCACGATCGTTAAGAGACGATTCTCACCGGCGGATCTCCGCCTGGCGTTCCGACGATAATTTCGGCAACATCTGCCGCTAACAGGACGGTCATTAGCGGAAAGTAGCGAGGCGTCTCTCGAGCCCCGTGAAATCCGTGGAATCTCGTTATGCGTAACCGAGTACACGGAAGCGGCACAATGGCGGGCGCCCGAAGGGATCGGCTCGTCCCTTAATCTGACGGCGGGACATAAATTCGCGGGAACGAGTCAGTTTCCGTCGATAGAAATCCGGGCCCGCGTCTAAAAGGGTTTTCGCCAGATGTTCCATCGTGCCGTGTGCGCCGGCACGGTTTCTCGCGCAGGGCGCCGGGCTTTGGGGTTCGATTCGATCGACGCGCCGTAAACTCGAACCCGTTTACGCGGCTGATCTGTCCTCGCATCCGTAAATCCTTCCTCCTTCCTCCTTCCGACTAGGGACGCCGATGGAGGATCGAGAGGATCCTCATACTCGCGCGGATGACGGGCGGACGAATGCTCGGAGACTGTTCCGCTGCGGAAGAGAGGAGCACGTCTCTTCTCCAGGAAGAGGTCTACCTGATACCTGAACGCGGCGACGCGCGAGCTTCGAGCCTCACGGAATTGTTCTGCACTTTAATAGCCCTCCGTGTCCCGAGAAATGATGAGTCAAAAGCGCGCTACGCGCCCTGGGATAGGAGCGTTCTCTGTTCTGTTTATTCGTAGCAAATAAGGAACGAGCGCATTTCTCGGCATCGCTCCTCGGTGCGACTCGGAAGGAGAGAGGGCAAGGGACGATTCCGCTTGAATCCGTGGGCACGGATCACCAGCGCCCCGCTATTGTTCGGGCCTTTCTCCACGTCTTATTATCCGCTCTCCTAAGTCAACAATTCCTCCTAAGACGTCGACGTGGCGCATTCTTCTTTACCTTTGCTCCCTTTTACTCGTCGACACCTTGCGATCGTCGCTCGTGACCATCGGACTTTTCAATGAGCGTGGCATTCGCCGGAGCCACGGTGCGGGATCCTGAAATTGTTCGGGACAGTTATGACACGGCGGCAAGGAAAGCCGGTAGTATCGGCCATTACATCTCCGGGATATTCCACAGTTGCAGATACTTATCGCTGCTCAGTCGGAGCAAATAGGCTGGTCCAGGGCGCAGCGAGGGGATCAGCGATCGGTCCGCCGAGGACTCGGGATTATCGAATGGACGAGATAAGAAGTGAAATCAAGTCGCTGCAAGCCAGGGCTTGCCAGTGTCGGCGAACGAGACTTCGGAATGCCGATCGACTCGAAAGGACATCACTCTCGAATCGAATGACATGGGTGAGGCGAAAGAAAAGAAGAAAACCTCCGGTTTTCGGAGGTCATCAGAAGGGCACTCGCATCGCGCTGCCGCGACGTCCTCGGTCTTAATCACGCCTCGCAGACGAGGCCTAACGAGCTTACGTAAGGACGAGAGCAGGATCGGCGTCGAGAATTCCATTGCCGTCCATCCTCGCGGAAGCGCGCGGCGCCTTCCGAGAAGAGCGCTTCTTCCGGGAAGAGGGATCCCTCCAGCGGGAGAAGCGGGGAACCGGCGAGGGGCCGGTCGCGCGTCTAATTGTTCCTCCGCACGCGAGCGCGCGGCGGAGGGTATGCGCAGAATTCGCGGCCCGGGGGAGAAGAGGGGGGCGGGGCGCCCGGGGCGCGCGAGAGGGCGAGCCCTGGCCCCTCGGCGTAAAGATGGGGGGGGGGKGGGATGATGCTTAATTGGCGCGTTACGCGGGGCGGCGCGGTTCTCCAATGCTCTCGTTCCGATACGATGACGTCGCCGCGCACAATCGGCGTATCGCGCGCCGGGTCAGCGGCAGCCGCGTGAGGAATGCCAATTACGACCGGTCTCCCCCTTGACCCTCGCGTGTCGTCGGTCGGGAAAGAAAGAAAACGCTAATGCGCTCGCGTCGCCGAGCGCCGGCCCTTGAATCTCCCGCGCGGCCTGCGCGCCTGCGCCGAGATCGAGCGGAAACGAATGAGGTCTCGTGATTACGGGCTGGGATGCGATTATGCCGATATGCCGGTGTTACTTCAGGTATATCGCGCGCGGTGATGCGCGCGGAGGTCGCGTTTCGGTGTAAAGGCAATCGCGTGTCGATGACGATATCGGACTGCGCGATTCCGTCAGGCGTTGCGCCCGCAGATCGATCTAAAGCCGCGCCGCGGATTCGCACCAGAGGAAGAATGCTCCTTCTTCCTGCCGCGATGCGTAAACGCGAGTCTCTCTCTCTTTCTCTCTCTCTCTCTCTCTCTCTCTCTCTCTCTCTCTCTCTCTCTCTCTCTCTTTCTCATCGGACGCAGCGCGCTCGCGGGATAACCATTTCGCGCGCGATTCTATCGAAACGGGATAACCCTGATTAATCCTGCCCAGGGGAGTTCTCTCTCTCTCTCTCTCTCTTGCCTCGTTCCTCGAGACTCGCGATAAGAGGCCAGCAGGTTCCACGGTCCCGTGCGTGCGGGATCTCGGCGGTATTGCACGGGCGAGAGCTGTGAATCCAGCCAATTACGCGTTCCTGGGGCCGTGGGCGCGCCGAGTGTGCCGTCCGTTTTCGACGTCGACTTCCGCATCGATGGAAACGCAGTCATATCGATGCGCGCGGACACCGCCGGCGCCCCGCGCGCGCCGAGCGTTGTTCGCGATCAATAGATCGCTGTAGCGGCGATCCGGCGGGATCTAGCAGCGGGAGATCGTGTAGCGATCGTTCGTTCCGCGATCGCGCACAATACGAATCGTACGTTCCGGGGTCGTACCGGGGGCGACCGTCTACGTATCCACGCCGCGGATCCGTGAGAAGTGCCCGCTCACGGTATCGCGCCGTTGTAAGGGATCCCCTCCCCTCCCATCCACCAGTCTTGGCGCTATCGAAAATCCAGCGCGCGTCTCGAACGCGCCGTTCGAGTAATCGAGCGCGAAGCTGCCGCGCACTAGCGAGCGTCCCGAGCCTCCTCGACTTTGCTGGCAGTCTCCTGCGACGCCGCGGATATTCCTTTATGACGGTTATAAATGACGAGCACGCGCAGGCTATGCGTGTTCCATGCTGTTATGAACAATGTCGACCAAATTTCCCAGCCTGCTCGACGCGCTGAGGGAAAAGAGGCCCTACCCCTGGCTCCTTCTCCTTCCCACGTCTGCCACGGCCGATCAGGCCCTTATTTCTTTAAATACCTCTCCTTCGGTCACTTTTCGCTCCGTCGCGGACATCATTTGCTCCTCCCCTCTTCCTCTCTCTCTTTCTCTCTCTCTCTCTTTCTCTCTGTCTGTCTCGCCATCGGACGTTGCGTTATCGGCATGCGTGCCGGACACGACTCGCCGGGGCGGGCGTTGATTCGAGCCTTCGTCGGACTCGCGACGCGAGGCGATAGCTCGCGCGAGAGTCGAGGATCGATCTCCTTACGTTCGCCAACGGCGGGCGCCGCGTATACCTGGCACCGAGTACGAAATAATGCGAGGATCGGCCGGTCGATCGGTCGGACGGACGGACGGACGGACGGACGGACGGGCGGGAGGCAGCTGTGGCGGCGGGCCGGTGTGCGTGTGGCGTGTCAAAGGATTTCTGCTGATTCAGAGACCCGTGGAACGAAAGGAAGTCTCGTTCCTTGACGTGGAATCGGAACATCGATCGATCATCGAGGGCGTAACGTCTTGAGCCGCGCGTATCTGGCGCAGACAGCCGGTCTCTACGGGATGGGGAGGGAGGGAGGGAGGGAGGGAGAGAGGGTGCGACGGGAGAACAGACCGGCGGGAATTATATCGGGGATTTATTCCGCGCGACGTCGTCGCGTGGGAGCAAGCCGCGGATCTTTCCCATGAAGCGCGACAGGTCGGCGCGTACACGAACGACGAGAGCGCGTTTCATCGCGGCTGCTCATCTGGGCCTTTGAGAAATCAGACTCCGCCGTAGGAGGAATCGCGTCCCACGTCTCCGGCGCGTCTCGCGAAACGATTTTCCTCCCCGCGGCGGGGGAGGGGAGGGGKGAGGGACGAGAGGTATGGGTGCGCAGCTCGGTTCCCGAGGGCGCGTGATGGCTGTTTCCGTTGGATCGATCGCAAACGAGGCCATTAATGGTCACAATGCGCCGCAGCTCGGCAGCGGCGATTATCCGTCAAACGCAAGGGAGAAGAAATGCTATCTCCGCGTACCGATCGCGATCGCTATCCCGCGTAGTCTCATTTTTCACGAAATCAGTTTTCCCGCGATCGCGCGCCGTGACAATCCGTTTCCTGGCGGCGAATACGTGTTCTGAATGCGCCTGTTTCGCTCGATCCGATCTGCGGGGCGTCCACGCACACACGCGCGCGCACACGCACGCCCGCACACATCCACGGGCAAGTTTCGCAACGCGATTTATCGGCTGTTTAGTTATTTCGGTCGGTTCCCGTCAGACCGAGGCGGCGATACCGTGCGGTGTCGATCGCTATCTTAATTTCGTATTGTGATCGCTCAAACCGGCCCGGTGTTGCGCGCGTACGCAAGCAATGCCGTATCCGCGCGCGATGTTTGGCCTCTGTACTCTTTGTACATTTCGGATTGTAAGGGGAGCCCCTTTGAGCGAGCGGACATAATGCCGGCGCGCGAAACCGCGCTGCCGAGAATCGAGCAATCAGCGCGGTCGCTGCAAGATTGAACGATCTCGACGATCATCGCACCGATCTCGCGCATCGCGTCTCGCTCTCTCTCTCTCTCCCCCCCCCCCCTCATCCTTCCTTCCAGAAGACGCCAAGCGAGGCTTGCGAGGCTACCGGAATGGAGCCGAAAGGACCGAGCAGTGTCTCGAGTCTCGCGAGTTACGTCGCGGACGCGTCCGAAGCGACGACCTTGATCCTTAATGACTCCCCGAAAGCATCCCCGGTCGGCGGATTCATCGCGTGTAACGTCATGAATTGATTTACAGATCCATCCGGAGGAAAGATCGCGCTCGGCCCACGCTGCCGCAGAGGACCGCTCGTTAAAGCCACGAAAATGGAAGGAGAGCAGGCCGTAAAGCCGATAATTTATGCATTTCGGGGATATCTCGGCCGTGAGAGATCCGCGCTGCCGGCCGGGCCCGAAAGAATTCCCGAGATGACAGGCCAGGTAGCGGGACCCGCGGGGTGGTGCGGGTCGCGGCCGGCGAGAGGTGTCCACCGGCTCACGATTAAGGCCGCGTGGGCGGGTCCTGCGATTAGATTAATGACGTCATAAACCCAATAAAATATCACCGTAGACGGCAACAATGCGGGCGAAACTCACCTCCCCGCTGCCCCGCGGGAATCGGGAAGCGTAGGGTGCCCCGCTCGGCGCGCTGCTCTTATTTTMCCYCYCSCCCCCCCCCCCCCCCCCACCCCCGTTCCCTGCCTCCCTTCCCTACAGCCGGCTATCTCCTCTCGCTTTATCCTCAGCCTCCTCCTCCCCTCCTCGTGACCTCCTTTCTTTTTTTCTTTCCCCCTCGTCTGATGGATGATGCAAATAACTGCGCCTCGCCCTGACGCAAGTGGCGAACGGTCGCAGGGCAACTTTTCTCAGCAGGTGGCTGCGGTGGCAGGTTCCCCCGGGGTTGGGGGCGGGGAAGGGGGAGGCGAGGGAAGACGCGCTTCGGCGCGTCCGAGGGAAGGAGAGAAAAATGCATCACCGCTACACCCACCCGGCGAGAAATTTTCCAGGCCAGCCTGATCCAAGCCTGATCATCTCTCTCTCTCTCTCTCTCTCTCTCTCTCTCTCTCTCTCTCTCTCTCTCTCTCTCTCTCTCTCTCTCTGCTTTCTTTCCCGGCTTTCCGCCGCCACGCTCCTCGGCTGCTTTCTTTTCTCTCGGTCCAAAACCAGAGCGACGAATCGCATCCATGAACCAATAAAAATGAAAGTGAGCGAGCTGCCGTGCCATGCGTCCCTCGAGCGCACGGCGTGTGCCCCCTTCCCCCTTTCGCACCCCGCCCGACCTCAGAATCCCCAGAGATCACTTTTCCTTTCGGTTTTCCGCCCTTTCGGTGACCTGGTTTCCCTCTTTCTGCTCTTTTCTTTTCTTTTCTTTTTTTTTTTTTTTTTTTTTTTTTTGGAGCAGTCCTCTCGGGGCGATGACGAGGGAACGTGATCGCATGACACACGTCGAAGCCTGATCGGGATCGGTAAACGTCCCTGACGTTTACTTGCTCATCGTGTTCTCTGAACTGGCGCGAAGACACGCGCAGTGATTCCAAATTGCGCGGAGTGTTCGCGAACCCTCAAAGGGAAGGAGGGGCTCGCGATCGAGTCTACGCAGGTGTCCTTGGAATGACACGCGCGGAGTTGGGAAACGTGTTGGGAAGATTGTCGCAACAATCGCGAGTTACGAGCACGAGGAGGACGCCGCAACGGAGGTGAGTGCTTATCTTAATCAGCTGGGGATTTTCATTTCCCCCCGCCGGATTCCCTAAGCTCGAGGGCAAAGTGCGCGCGATCCCGGCGTGACCGCGAGAATCGCGGGACGCTATCGGATGGATTCGACTTCGAATAATCGTGCAAAGGGAGCAGCTGACTGATCTGTGAACGCATTCGAACGCGTCGATTTAACGATTGAAGTGAAACGATCCCGCGCGCGGCAGGGGGGGCTGGGGGGGAGCCTTAAGTTCGATCGCGTCGCGCATGTATGGCCGTGCCTCCGCGGGGAAGGGGAGCGGGAACGAGGGGCGGGGGCGGGGGGGGGGGCAGTTCGTGGGGAGCCGCTCCCCGCGCGGGGTTACACCGACAAATTCGTGTCCCGCGGCGAAGGGGGCGGATCTGTCACATCCGCGGAGGGCAATCAGAGCTCGCGGCCTCGCCGCGCGTACGTTCCCGCGCAAGGCGAGCCGGGGTCGCGCGGGGTCGGAGGATATCGATACCTCGAATCGATGGACGATGTCTCTCGTCTTGCTCATCAAGAAGCGACAGGATAGCGCACGAGTTGCTGCGTCATCGGCGAGCCGAACTACAGGCGCTGCGCGCCTGCCGTTCGGGGGGCCCGTAGGGCCCCTCCGTGCCCCTTTGTTTCCGCGCCCCGCGCGCTTATCGGACGTGAAGGTGCGCAGGCGCGCAATTTGCGTCGTGTCGACGCCGATCTGATAACGGATCTGAAAGTATCGCCGGGGTATCGTGCGGCGCGTATGATACTCTCGGTATCGATCACGCGCCTCGCGGAAATGAGGGGGTGGGGGAGAGGGGGGGGGCGGTGGCGGCGAGGGGGCGCACGGCGGCGGAAGTGGGGCGGCACCCGCGGCCACCCCTTCCGCCCCCCTCCCCCGCGGCAGAGGGCGCAGCAGGGTGCTGCGTCCGCAGCATCCGGCGTTCCGTGAATCGTGCCGTGGACGTGCCGCGGCGGAAGTGCTGCCCTCGGCAGCTCTTTCCTTCCGCGAATCGTAAATTCGAGAGGAACCAATCGGACTCTCGGCCTCGTTTAATATTACTGTCGGGACCGCAATAAAGGACAATGGGGCACCCTAAAAATAACTGAATTCCCTTTTCTCTTTCCTCGCTAAAAACCTTTCCCAGGGACATCTCGGGGATGCAGATATTTTTGGCGCTTTTCCACGATTAAAGCGTCGGCGCCGTGCAAATGTCCACAACATTTCGCCACGTTCGCCAATGGCCCGGGCCCTTCGGAGGGCCCTGCACTTGGAATCGGTTCTGGCAACTTTACTTTATTCCGTCGACACCGACAGGCCGCATAAAGAAGCAAAGAAAGAGAACTCGGGAAATCGTTTTATGAGGGCAGTACGCTTCTCCCAAGGCCGCGTCCATCATACAATCCCGTCGTCGCTTCGACTTTGTCCTCCGGAGACGCTCCAGAGGTAAAGGACCTTTCACCTCGCATCTCGTCCCTCGAGATCTGACGTGTTGCGACACGCAGGCTCGCATTTTCGCGAAAGTAACTCTCGATTACGAGTCAGTCGATTATCGTCGCTTATCACAGTCTCCTGAACTTTGACATCGGCTCGCGAGCCGATGCTCGCTTTCCGCTGCTTCCGGTCCGTTCCAGCCCTCTCGATTCTTATCGCAAGCCGCCCTCCAGTCGCGCATCCTTCTCGGATGCTCGACGATCCCTCGCCGGCGATTCCGTGTATTCGCAATAATGAGAGGCTGTCGCGGGCTGTCTCCTCGCTTTCTTCTCCCTTCTCGTATTTCGACTCTCCCCCCCCCCGTCCCTCCCATCCCCGCTCCCTCCATTCTGCCGTAAAAATATGGGGAGGAATTCCTGGACGTTGCCGGGGAGCTTGCTCTTCGGAGCAGAAACCTCATAAAGCTATTCTTCTTCAGTCTGCGAGCGGAAGATTCATCAATACCGAGAGTAGTGACATTTTTTGTCATTCGATGACATCAGGTCTTTATACTTTTTAGCGACGGTACGGCTCGTGCCTATGTCCCTCTTCCTTTCATCCCGTAGGAAACGATCCTCATGTTGTCCTTCGGAAGCGAAAACTGTCACTGATTTCACTTTCGGTCGCGATATATGGGGCATGTCGTAAAAGTCTTCAGGGAAGACCGGAAGGATGCCGATGCCGATGTTGAGCGATATGCAACTTTTGCTCGTTACGTCGCGTCTCTGCGAGCCGATCGAGGACTCTTCCGCGCTCGCGCCGCGACCGAGGGAGCTCCCATCCCTTCCTGCCGGAATACGGGGGTTAAAGTGGAGCGGCCGCTGGCCGTGGTCCTCGGGGCGTATCGTTGCGTGAAACCGACATCATCGCGGGACACAACGAGGGCCACTAACGATACGCATTCACGATACGCGCCCGTTTGCCCACGTGACATGCAAAAATCACCCTCCCGGCCGTCGCCGCTGGCGAGGGATGACTTGGTCTTGGTGATTGCCTCCAAGGGTTGCCCGAAAGGACAACGGGGAGCGGCGAAGGGGGAAAGCCTACACGTCCCTCCCCGCGCGCCGCGATCTCGATCCCCCCGTTCCGTTGTTCGGGGCGAGCATCCCGAGATCTCTACCTACGCCGGGCTAATTCGACCAACAAAACGGACGTTTACGCGCCGTTTTGCATAAGCGCCGAGTCACGCCGAGAGTGACTCTCTCTCCCCCCCCTCTTCCCCCTCTTCCCCCTCCCCTTTCCCTACTCCCCTCATCATCGCCGCGGCTTGGTCTCGTTCTCGCTTGCTCACGCCACGAGGAGAGGAGAGGAAGGAGAGCCCTCGACGAAAAGGGAACGTGATCGTCAATGAGAGCGGGGGGAGCGTTCCCCCCTCGAGGGTTCTCTCAAGGGCAGGTGGAGGAGGAGGAGGAGGAGGAAGCAGGCAGATGGCCGCGTACGATAATATTATCCTCTCCGCGCCGTGGAATATCTCGCGCCTAATGACTCGTCGCCGGGCAAAAGCTAATCGTCCACGCTAAACGAGAAACGCCAACTCTCGCGAGGCTGGATCCTCTCCGGCGTTTCCGGCCGGCGAGTACGCGCGCGTGCAGCACGATCCTCGCAAGGGGGGAGGGGTCGGCGTAATAGCGGCGGAGGGTAAGACCCGATCGGTTCGCAGCGCGGGCTCCGTAAGCCGGATCGCAACGCGGGGAGGAGGAGACCGGGTCTCTGTCCTCTCCCCCGCGCCCCGTCCCGCTTCGTTCTCCTCGGCAATCGCTCATTCGGGATCACGGTATATCACGCTTCATATAGAAAGCCCCGGGACCGATGAATTATTGACCGGGCAGCGCCGTCCCGGGCCGCGCGCCGCTCCGCGCGAGCGATCGACCATAGCAATCCGGTTCGCGGCAATGATGAATCCAATCATAATTTAGTTACATCTTATTAGACTCCTACCGCGCCGGCTCGCCGTGAGATCGCCAGCTATATAGCGTTCTTAATCCACGAAATGCATCTCGCTCGCTACCCCTTCGCTACCCGTCCGTCTGTCCGTCCATCCGACCGACCGGCCTCCGCCTGCCTCCCTCAATAACGCACGAACGGCAGCGGCGTGGCGCATTCTGCCCCCTCCCAGGAAGAGAGAGAGAGAGAGAGAGAGAGAGAGAGAGAGAGAGAGAGA